>CM056449.1:29511022-29626022 GCA_029783895.1 Triplophysa bombifrons
GTAACTGTTAATTATCTTTTGTGTTTAGAGTTTTTCAATGAATGATGGATTTGATTTGTTATCATGGTAGAGGTTTGTGTGTTCAACACTATGAGTGTATTACACAACATCAAAACAAGTATGAATGGATTCAA
Source organism: Triplophysa bombifrons (assembly GCA_029783895.1). Lineage (NCBI taxonomy): Eukaryota > Metazoa > Chordata > Actinopteri > Cypriniformes > Nemacheilidae > Triplophysa > Triplophysa bombifrons. Next base: position 29,511,157 of record CM056449.1, read on the forward strand.
CACAAACTGTTACACAGATACTCCATCAATGTTTTGGCCTTTTTGAGGCAGAAATCATGTGCAAATATAGTAAAAGATAAATTAATGTGTTTATTTATAGATAATCATATATTCCCTATTTATGTTCAGCCACCAAATTATATTTATATATATCTTGAAGTCATTTGCACAGTTGTACAGTTTGTATTTATTTATCTTTTTTTAGTTTATGTATAGGTAACCACTTTTATATACAGCATATGTATAGTCAAAGCTGACAGTAGGTTAGTTGTGTATAGGTTTATACTGTTTTACTTCGTGTTGTATATCTGTATTTATGTAGCACCGTTGGTCCTGTGAGGCACGACATCTCGTCCCGCTATATGTCCACACATGTAGTGGAATGACAATAAAGCTCAACTTGAACTTGAACTTGAACTTGATATTTGTTTCTATTGTTCAGGAGGTCAACTTGAAATTTTATGTTTTGACATCTTTATTATTAACAAAATATTTTGAGTTTTGGACTTCAGAGAACATTTGTTATGAACCCATAACTTTGCTTGTGATCAGTTGTCTTATTATTTTAAGTGTTCAAGGCCAAACCCACGGAGCACAATATTCCCCCACTGCTGAACGCTCAGTCTTGCATCAGTGTAGTTGATTCACAAGTTGGTTTATGCAGATAATAACATTATCTGAGAGTTCACCAAGCTCAGAACCGGCTCAGAGCGTGTCTTTAAAAGCATTTGGCTGTAGCTTCAATACGGTGGGTTTACTGGAGGAGCTTCATTTCCATAATGATAACCAATATACACATCAATAATGTATTCTCCCTTTAATCTCACTTTAATATTATCACAGGCACGTCACATATAAGATACCTACACTCTTAATATAGAGGTCGTGCTTTTAAAAGCATTTGACTGTAGCTTCAATCAAGTCTGAGTTAAGATTGAAAGTAGGTGAAGATCGAGTCAAGACCGAGGACAGGGAGAGTCGATTCTGAGTCAAGTCCAAGTCCTAGAACAAGAGGTCTGAAACAAGATCTATAGAAATCTTCAAGAATATGTCAAATGTTTAGTGGAAACAATAAAAAAAATTGTCCAGCCAACTTTTGGGAGTTTTGTGTGACCTTATGTAAAATTAGCTTTTTTCCCTCCTTTTTTTATTTTGTTCCAATACATACAATGGGAATAAACATGTGTATAGCAAAACATGTGTTAATACAATACTTTTCTGTGAGAAATACTGGATTTTCTGGAAAAGTTTCAGGGCTGCCAACAATTTTGTCCATGACTGCAGGACTTCTCCCTGACCAAAGATATGTCCAAAAGACGTCTTTTCTGCATCTTTCCATGTTAAAAAGACGTCCCTTTATTGTGCCTTCATGACGTTTTCTGAACAACTGATATTAACGTACAGGGGACCTTTGTACAATGTAAAAATTGGAGTTCATTAGGCTACTTTCAGTTTTCATATGGAAATAAATAAACGGAGACTCTTTGAAATAAATTGAGCTTAATGATTTGAATAGAGTTCATGAAAACGAATAGAAAAATATAATATAATAATAATTGCTTTAAATCAATATCAGTTTTGTGCCCACAATAATCACCATTATTGTGATCAGTGTTTGCTTTAGTTGGGCTCTTGATCCTTGACTTTTGTTCAATTAATTTGTTTAGGTTGTGTAATAGTGTTTAAAAACACTTGTGTGCTGAGAAAGACAGAGATTCTTTCACATAAATGTGTGTTATTCTCATGGAAATTGTCAGTCTGTAATAAAATGTAGTAGTTGAAAATAAACTAACATATTTCACTGCAGACCCACTGACATCCACAGTCATCATACAACCCTCAACAATGGTGAAAATCGTCAAAATAATTCAGATAAACATCAACTGCAATGCATGCTGGGAGTCATGAATGAGTTTTGTACTATGTTGATACCCAGCATGCATTGCAGCATTAAACTTTCATATGCAGATTCTCAATGTCTTTGTGTGTTAAAGTGGGTTAGCAGATTGTGAATATGTTCATTACTAAAGAAATCACAGCATATCAAAGTTCAGATCCACAGAGCTGCTGACACATTAATAAAACAAACCCAATTATTATAGTGATCCAAAAAACTTCAAAATGTAACATTACCATTCAGAATTCATTGACTCTTTGCCGCAACTTATGTATTTTAACACACAGTTATGGCTGAAGGAAATCTAATTTATCATTAAAATATGAGATCAAAGAGCTCAACTAAAGCTACAAAAGATCACAATAATGATGATATCTGCAGAACAAAAGTGAAACTGATTCAATGGAATGAAGCTTGACAAATCATCCGTTTTTAACCTTGATTCAATGCTTGCTTGCTTTCTTACTGCATATAAATCATTCAACTCAGTTTATTTCAAAGAGTCTCAATTCATTTATTTCCACGTGAGATTGAAACTAGTCTGATTAACTCGACATTTCCAACAGTTTTTATACAGACTGGACATCAATATTAGACAATCAGGAGACGCCATTCAAAGCCGTAGAAACAACTTTCGTTTTTGGCCCATAAAGAGACGTCTTTTCAATGTATTTAATATTTTTGATGCTTTTAAAGACACAACCTCTATATTAAAATGTGTCTGTATCATATATGTGACGTGCCTGTGATAATATTAAAGTGAGATTAAGGGGAGGACACTTTTGGCAAGTGTAAATTTAAAATTGTAGGAATTGTAGTCCCACATTAAGCTCATAAAACTAAAGCCCATTGCTTATGAGCACCAACTAAAGATCTATTGGAAGTAAAATGCTTGTGGACCAGTGTTCTACATATTCCAGAATGGTCTGTCAATAGCCTAATACAAAAGAACATTACTATAAAAAGACAAACAAACTGTTTTACTGAGGGAAGAAATGTTGAAAATGAAATAAAAATGAAAGATAGTTGTCAGTACAACTTTGACAAACATTGTTAACATTGTCTTCTATAAGATAAACTTATAAACTTGAATAAATGTATTTCTCTATACTTCGACGATTTAATATTTGTATTTTAAATGCCTTTATATAAGTGTCAAAGGAAAAGTGAAGAATCAGCCTACAAGTAACTTTAAAGACAGTTTGAAGTAGTAACATGTCATCCACGTGTAGATCTGAAGATATTGTGACATTACTTTTTTTAGAGCAAACACAGTTGTGTAGAGATACGGGGCTTTTGCCTGGGACAGACCATTCACTCTATTCAGCAAAAAGTATCCATGAAACTTACAGCACACTACATAACTGAATATTTAGGCCTACAATTCCTAAAATTAATATTAATGCCAATATTTTAATTACTTTAATTATCATAAGCAGATCTTTGCAGTATACACAGAGAGACGAAAGAATAGACAAATACAGAAGAGACAAACACCGAAGAGACACCGAAATTTCTGTAAATTTCATCTAGTCCTGACGTCGAAGTAGTTTACACAACTTATTTAGAATATGCAGAAACTGAAGAGTTTTGTGTTTAAAATGCATTTAACTAAATTCAGAGCATTTCATAAGATGATACAGAACATATGCAATGACCTATTCAATGAAATAAACTTTTTTGGGTGTTTCTACCTTTATTGCACAGACAGTAATTGTAGAGAGGACAGGAAGAGAAGTGGATGAGAGAGGGGAAGGGCTCGGGGACAGGACCACGGGCCGGTGCTGTGCCCAAATCTGTGACCTATCAAAATCTGTGACCTATCCAAATCTGTGACCTATCGAAATCTGTGACCTATCCAAATCTGTGACCTATCGAAATCTGTGACCTATCCAAATCTGTGACTAGAGAACTAGTTTCATAATTATTCACGTGAGAAAGTGCCTGGCGCACGTGAACGTTATCGCGAGCGAGGGAGGGAGGAGAGTTTCTTAACTATTTACATGACGCTCACTCCACGATGACGTCATGTTGCCTCGCGCTCTTGTGTGTGTGTATCTTCTGCGTGAAGCAGACTTCTGGAGAAACAGAAGCGCAGACTGAATACTGCACAACATGCTCTTTCATTTAAAGACAAGACCCGATTACATTCTTTATAATCATGACGGTTTTTGTTTTGTTTTAAAAATTCTTTATGTTTTTTCCTCTGGCTATTTCTGTCTGAGGTTACATATTTCACAAAGAATAACACGTTTTTAAAAACTTTTGATGAAGTTATATATTCACTCTGGTGTTGCCTGATCTCATCTATTTTATATCTTTAAAATCATTTAGACCTGAGGTTTACACCCATTCACATAAAGCACGGTCACCAAATCTCATAATGCATCATAGGAGGCTACCGAAATCTGTGACCGCTCTCTTTTTGACTGAAAATCACTCCAATGAAACCCAAATTCACTCTGGTGATGTCTTATCTCATCTATTTTATATCTTTAAAATCATTTAGACCTGAGGTTTACACCCATTCACATAAAGCAAGGATCACCTAATCTCATAATGCATCATAGGAGGCTACCGAAATCTGTGACCGCTCTCTTTTTGACTGAAAATCACTCCAATGAAACCCAAATTCACTCTGGTGTTGCCTGATCTCATCTATTTTACATCTTTAAAATCATGAATTCATTAAAACCAATTGTACCTTCTCAGATATAGTGATTTACTTCAACTGGATAAACCCCCCAAATAGTGTTTACTATAAGAATCTTGATATTCTATAAATATTTATTAACTTCATCTTTTTTTAAATTAAGTGTTTTATTTCCACCAAAAAATAGGAACAAGGCAAGGGTTGAATATCATCATATTCTGAAGAGCAGCATGACAAGATGTGCAGAAAAACTGCACAACCCCCCAAAGAAGATAACAAAAAGCAGCAAACAGCAAATATTGAACTAAAAATGATAAATGGGGGGGTTAAAGGTTAAAGGTTACAGTAAGTGCATGCTGGGCAAAGGAAGTCCTCCTCATTCCCAACACATTCCTGATGGAACCACCTGCAGCAATGATCACATTGTATCTGGTAAAAGGAGAAAATAAAGGCACAGTTCATCCAAAAGTTTTAATTCTGTCATCATTTACTCCTGTATAAATGTACACAAAAATATAGTTTGGAAAACTGTTAGGAATTATCAGTTCTGGGACATTATTGACTAATATAGTAGGACACATTAAAACATAAGTCATCAGAACAAAGAAATTTATATAGATTTTGAACAACTTGAGGGTAAGTAAATAAGTAAAAAAAATATTTTGCGGTGAAAACGGTTCCTTTAAAGATATTTTGTATCAGCAGTGATGCTCTAGAATAGAACTTCTTTGTAAACAATTTGTCTAACAAAGGAAAGAGCTAAAACTTAATGAAGTCTGCAATCTTACCCAGTTGACGGTGGAGTCATGTTTACTACTTTTCGGCTTTGTCCCGTCTTGCAAGCCGCAATAGAGACACATTTCTGACAGATCATCTAGAAAAAAACACAGTTTTAGAAGTCCATATGAGGATAATATTTTGATAACATTTCAAATGTTACATAAAATATATAACATGCATGTTTCTGATACCCATTTTTTTTTCATATATTATTTATAAAAACAGTTTAATGTAACACTCAAGCTACAAATATGTTAAATATTTAAAAAGCGACGTGGAATGCAAAACTGTTATCTAAAAACATTATTAATAATAAGTGAGGGAAAATGTGAATATTCAAATGTGTCAATTTTATTATGAATTAGAAAAATCTGTAGTCAACCAAAGAATAAAACCTGTCTCTTCAAGAACTGTGCGTGATATCTCCTTCCTGTACAAATCTAGGTCTTCTTTACTTGAAGCAAATTCAATTTTTGTCATCAGTCTCATTACAGAGAACCTTTTCAGCAAACTGAATACAAAATATAAACATGTTAATTAAGCACACACATAAGCACATTAAAATGTAACTTTCTGTTTATCTATAAATCTGTATGTATTTCTGTCTGTCTGTGTGTGTCCCCTCGTTCATATATTTATTTCTATCTATATTCCATATAACTCATACCTTCAGAGAAAATACTCCACATGAAACAGAATCTTTTAGCACAGGGTGAGGAAGTGTTTCACAGGTCTATTTTCCCACTGCACATCCTCTGCCCTTCATCAATGTCCTAATTAAAAAATCACAAAGTATATATTCCAATTTTTTTAAATCACTTTGACTCTTTATGAAATTGGCCCACAGCAAAGATTATTTTTATTTTTAAGTTTACATAAAACAAATGTCTCCAAAATAAATGTATTGTACCATGTAAATCTTTTCTAGGTACTACAGTACTGATTATTCCCATTAAATTTTACCTACTGAAAGCTTTGTAAAATTTTTGGTATATTTCAGTAAACAGTTAGTGTCATAAAGTCAATTACACTTTTATTTGTATATAACTATAATTTTCACATGACTACCATTTTAGAGAATGTTAACTCTGATTGGAGAAATGAGTCAAAGCGATTGAGAAACACTCTAAATCGTGTAAAGAACAGTTTATACAGTATATATTTACCTTATACTAATATTGCTTACATTATTTATTTTCTCTAGTACAATTTCCACATACTACATGTAAAAGCCTGATAAACAAAAACACAAGTAGTACTACCATTGTACACATTATCTTACCTGGTAATGACAACTGGTTAGCTCACAAGAACTGTATAGGAATTGTAGTTAAGCAAAAACTGTAATACTGACACCACAGTACCTTGTGGACTCGAGGCATCTTCTTAGTTTCAGGGGAGTTGCTTTGAAAGGATCCAGTAGAATTGCTCTCTGTTGTTTTGGGAAAATGATCTGAAATGGTAAAACGCAACACACAATGAACTGTCACCTTTGGTCCGTTATCATCCCTATCCTGAAAAGTGTGGATCATTTATTACTTCTTTGTTTTTCAAATCTCACCATGAGCATCCAGTGATGGTGTTGGTTTATAATACCCAAAATAATGTCGAACCTCATAGGATCAATCTGAAACATAAACTGTACATGACGTACTCCACTCAACATAATATAATATTATTCGTTGCCTTTCTGTCGGTCTCTCGACGTTGTGTCGAGAACGACATATGGGGTTCGTCCTTGAGAACCAATCAACTCTGACTACTATAGAAAAGGCCAATGAAATTTGGCGAATGAAATTTGCATGCCGGACTCCGCCCCCGGATATCCGGTATAAAAGGAAGCCGGCGTGCAGCATTCACTTACCTTTTGTTCTTCAGAGCCTTCACTCTTGAGTACAACTTAGGATTCAAAATCCTCTACAAACTACACTGCTGGTGCTACGACGTGTTGCAGCGGATCGTCCCTACCTGCAGCGATCTTCCCCTGGGCGTCTCGGCAGTTCCGGAGGTGTTTGAGATTTTTTCTAAAAAGTCCTTATCAGGACTGACTGAGCATTCTCCAGCGTGGCATGTCCCGCTGTTCTCTTGGGTGCGGCACCCTCGTCGAGGAGGGGGATGGACACGATCGCTGCAATAGGTGTCTGGGCGTCCAGCACACTGAAGCAGCGTTCGTTGACACATCTGCCCGCACTGCGGGCAGATTGTCATTCAGAAGTTGCGGTCACAGGTGGTTGTCGTCCTACGGGAACCAGCCACCATTTCGTCTGCTACCTGGGCTGTGACATCTGTGGCTACGGCCCCGATGACCACCCACGTTAGCAGCGTTAGTGATATGGGGAATTCTGCGAACGTAAACCCGCCAGCTAAGTGCTCACGGGCCGATCGCACCCCGATTCGCTCTTCTGAACGTTCCCCAACCGGCGGTGGCATACCGTCCGGATTCTCAAGACACACATCGGGAACGATGTGTGACGTAGATGAGATGTCGCTCGCAGCATCGGAGGGAGACTGGTATCCGACTCTGACTAATCCGAGCTCCACCCCCAGCGGTCGAGTTAGGAGGAAGCAGAAGTGATGTCATTATGCTAACCCGGGGAAACGTGGTTCCTGAGGTCGGAGCGCGGTGCAAACCGCGCCCACCCCGGGTGCCATTTTTTTCCCGGAGGTGCATGAGGAGCTGTGTAAAACTTAGAGCGCTCCACGGACCGCTCCAGTGAAAACCAGCTCCGCCTCCCTTACTTCCCTCGATGGTGGGGCAGCCAAGGACTGCGTCGTGACCCCCCGGGTGGAACGTCCGCCCTCGGTGCACCTGTTCCGCGGACGGCTACCACCTGGGGGGAATCGGCCACGCCTACGGTCCAAAGCACGTAGGGCTTCGGCATCACTGGTGTCGAGGTCTTGCGATGCCGCGGTCCAGGCTGCCTCCTCTCTCTGCGCCATGGCCATCCTGCAGGTCCGCCATGCCAGGGCGTTGAGAGAGCTCCACGAGGGTAAGGCCGACCTGGGTATAAAAGCAGGATTTCTGTGCCGCCGCTGACAGCGCTCTACAGGCGACCAAGGCGGCGGCACGGGCCCTGGGTCGGACGATGTCCACTGTAGTGGTCCAGGAGAGACACCCCCGGCTATACCTTGTGCAGAGGAGTGACACCAAGGAAGTCCGCTTTCTTGATGCACTCATGTCGCAAGGTGGGTTGTTGGTAAACACCGTCGAGGACTGCGCTCAGCAGTTTTTTGACGGTGAAGCAGACAGTGGCAATTAGCCACATTTTTACACGCCGTGACTCGGCCGCCAGAAGGCCTCCGAGATCCCGCGTGACGTCTGCTTCCCTGCAACCCAGGACCCCTTCGACATCGATTCCGGTTCCTGTGCCCCCACAGGCGGCACCCCGGAAGCAGAGGTCGAGGGGGAAACCTCCACCCCGTCAGCAACCTTCTCACGAGAAGGGACACTGACGGGAAGACCCCAGGGAGGACAACTTCGGGCCCGAACCTTCACAGCCACGGCTCTGATCGGTCGGTACGGGACGACTCCTGCCTCGTCAGGGCCTGGCGCCCACTTACTCACAGAGTTTTTCCGTTCTCCCTGGGTGTACTTACAGCCGATCGCACACTCCACTGGACTGTGCTCGGCGAACCGACCTCACACCCTGGCGAGGTGTGAGGTCGTACACATACGACAGCTGTCACCACTCTCAACCGACAGTGCGTGCCGTTGTCCCGCCAGGCAGGTAAAAAGGCGGAGCCAACCTTCCCTCCGGGGACCCCCCGCGACAGATGGTTGCCTCCGCCAGCCGACGAACCACCCCCCGTGGGAATGATGATGCAGACCGTCCCCTTGGTCACCCTGTCACAGTCCCTGGGAGCCCGAGAGCTGCCCACACTGTCTCGCTGGCCTTGCGGGCGGTCCGTCTTGGTTACTCGATCCAGTTCGCCAGAGACTCTCCCAAGTTTCAGGGCATCATCTCTCCCTCTCTCAGAGGCAGGGACGCCTCCGTACTTCGGGTAGAGGTCACCACCCTTCTGGCAAAACAGGCATCGAGTCCGTCCCTCAAACCAAGATGTTCAGTGGGTCACGACCCACACTTCATCATTCCCAAGAAAGACGGCGGGTGCGCCCCATGGATCTGCGTACCCTGAACAAGCACCTTCACAAGCTGCCGTTCAGATGCTCACACAGAGGCGCATCCTGACATCTATCAGGTGTCAGGATTGGTTCGTGGCAATTCGACCTGAAGGACGCTTACTTTCATGTCTCGATCCCCTCAACACCGGCCATTCCCACGGTTCGCGTGCGAGGGGTGGGCATATCAGTACAGAGTCCTCCCTTTCGGTCTGTCCCTGTCAACTTTCTCAACGACTGGCTTATCCTGGCACACTCGTGAGATCTGTTGTGTACACAGAGGGACCTGGTGCTCCGGCATCTAGATCGATTGGGATTTCAGGTCAACCGAGAAAAGAGCAAACTCTCCCCAGTGCAGAGCTTCCTCTTCCTCGGTATGGAACAAAACTCTGTCACCATGATGGCGCAGCTGTCCGCAGCACGCGCCCAGTCAGTGTTGAACTGTCTGGTACTCTTCAGGCAGTCGGCGGTTCCCCTGAAACATTTCAGAGGCTCCTGGGACACATGGCGTCCTCCGCGGGGATAATATCGGCTACAGAGTCGAGTTCCGAGGACAGCGTGGCACACCGGTAGCAGGCACATGGTGATGACGCCCTGCTGCCGACGCACCCTAACCCCTTTGTCTTCCATGACCTTTCTCCGGGCAGGGGTTCCCCTCGGGCAGGTTACGAGGCACGTCGCGGTGACGACGTTCGCCTCGCTATAGGGGTGGGGTGCAGTGTGCAACGGGCACGCAGTAGCGGGGCGCTGGACGGGCCCCCGTCTGCGCTGGCATGCAGTTGCCTAGAGTTGTGGGCTTTGCTGCCTGCGCTAGAAGGCTCCGGCCTCTAGTGCAGGGCCAGCACATGTTGGTCCTCCGGGTCAGCACGACAGCCGCATCGTACATCGCTAGGGTGGCGTACGCTCACGGCAGCTAACACAACTTGCCCGACGCCTCCTCCTGTGGAGTTAGCAGGTGATCCGCTCCCTGCGGGCCACACACATCCCAGGCACACTGAACCAGACAGCCGACGCGCTCTCTCGTCAGTATACACCTTGCGGAGAGTGGCGACTCCACCCCCGGTCCAGCTCATTTGGGTGCTGTTCGGACAGGCACAGATAGACCTCTTTGCCTCCCACAACACCACCCATTGTCTGCTTTGGTACTCCCTGACCGAGGCCCCCCCCTCGGCACGGATGCCCTGGCGCACAGCTGACCACGGGACGGGCGGAAGCACACCTTTCCCCCCCCCAGGAGCCTCCTTGCACAGACTCTGTGCAAGGTCAGGGAAGAGGAGCACCAAGTGTTATTGGTTACACCGCTCTGGTTTAACCACACTTGGCTTCAGAGTTGATGCTCTGGACAGCGACTCCCCCTGAACCATTCCCCTGAGAGAGGACCTGCTCTCTCAGGGGAAGGACACGTTCTGCCATCCCAGATCAGACCTCTGGAACACCATGTCTGGTCTCTAGACGGGCCGAGAAGATCCTGAGATGGCTACTCCCCCTATTCGGCTGAGACCATCACCCAGGCTAGGGCCACATCTACTAGGCGGTTACACGCCTCTAGACGGCGCCTCTTCTCTTCCTGGTGTCTTTCTCAACGAGAAAGACCCACTGAGGTGCGTGATCAGGATTGTGTTGTTCTTCTCACGAGACTGGAGACTAACATCTCCCCTCCACACTGAAAGTGTATGTAGTCGCTACTGCCACTCATCACGACTCAGTCGGTGGAAAGTTTCTAGGGCAACACGACCTGGTCACCAGGTTCCTAAGGGGCGCGAGAGGGCGGAATCCGCCTCATCTCCGCTCCATACCCTCTTGGGACCTTAAGTGGTCCTGGGGAGCCTCAGGGCCCCCCAAGAGCCCCTTGGAGGTTCCGATCTTCCTCACTGAGTAAGACGGCCCTCCTGATGGCGCTCACTTCCTTCAAGAGGGTAGGGGACCATCACCGAGCATCCTCCGTGTCCCCGGCTTGCCTTAAATTCGGCCCTGGTAACTCTCACGTTATCTTGAGACCCAGGCCCGGATGCGTGCCCAAGAAGTTCCCACTACTCCCTCCGGGGCCAAGTGGTGAACTTGTAGGCTCTCTCCATAGGGGAGGAAGACCCAACCCGATCAGTGTTGTGTCCAGTACGCTGGACCGCACGCAGAGCTCTAAGCTCTGACCAGCTCCGTGTCTGTTGGAGGACAGCAGAAGGGGAAGGCTGTCTCCAAGCAGAGGCTGGCGCACTGGGTCATGGATGCCGTTACGACGGCATTCCGATCTCAGACTCTCCCATGCCCATTGGCAGCAGGGCTCACTCCACACGGAGTTTAGCCTCTCCTGGGCACTGGCAGAAGCGTCTCTCTAGCAGACATCTGTAGAGCTGCGGGTTGGGCTATGCCCAAACACCTTCGCAAGGGTTAACAGCCTTCGCGTAAACCCGGTGTCAGCCCACGTCCTGCGTGGCGACATGTAGGACTGGCATCCGGGGGGGCGTATGCCTGCGAAAGCACCATCCCACCCTCCAAGAGGTTGGGTCAGTGTGCTATCTACCTTTTCTTCTTACCCAACCACATGGCTAAGAGAATTGATACCTCACCAACCTTCCTTCTTACCCAGACCCTGGTTAAGAACAGGCATTCCATCCATCACAGAGCAAGCACATCCTGGGGGTTGACTGGGCAGAGCAGCCTTCCCCCTTAGGCCGGGATACCTTATGACCTATCACACATAGTTCTAACCGGACCTGTGCTATCAGACGCAGTAACACCCCCACCGTGGGCTGTTCCGTCTGTTATACCCTCATGACAATGGTTCCCACACTTGGTAACCAATGAGCTTCCCCAGGTGGACCTCCACCTCGCGGTTAACTACCCTGTCCGCACGTTCCATGCGTTCTCCCCCAAGGACGAGACCATACTTATATCTCCACCATATTCCTCCCCACGGGTAGGAGGTGGCCTCTGCAGCGCTTCTCTGATTAAGAGTTGCGCTTTCCCGGTGTAAACCGAACCGGACGGCCTCTCGCCTGTAGAGAGCTAAGGCCCCGTCCGTGAAAGTTTCCGGTCAGGGCTGTACCCATCTTTCTCCAGGAAAGCTCTGGAACCCCCCGACCACCACACTGGAAGGTTACAAGTTTCACGAAAGCTTCGAGCTAACACGCCCAGGCTTGTCACCGTTGCTTCGCTGAGATTGTGACGCGATACAGCGTTTGTGGAGTTTTCCATAGTTAACCCCATCTGTCGTTCTCGACACAACGTCGAGAGACCGACAGAAAGGGAACGTCTTGGTTACGTCTGTAACCTCAGTTCCCTGATGGAGGGAACGAGACGTTGTGTCCCTTATAGCACAAACCCGTATCGTTTCTGTTGTAGTTTGAGAGGCTCTCAGGCTCTTCAGAACAAGAGGTAAATGAATGCTGCACGCCGGCTTCCTTTTATACCGGATATCCGGGGGCGGAGTCCGGCATGCAAATTTCATTCGCCAAATTTCATTGGCCTTTTCTATAGTAGTCAGAGTTGATTGGTTCTCAAGGACGAACCCCATCTGTCGTTCTCGACAAAACGTCTCGTTCCCTCCATCAGGGAACTGAGGTTACAGACGTAACCAAGACGTTTTCGGTTTCATTTCAGCTACATGAAAACATACATATCTCTTACCTTCAATTTGGTCTTTTCATTTTTCCAGATTTGGGACATTTCAAACGAATCTATAGAGAGTGCCTCTTCCCGATGGGTCTCGTTGTATCGTCTCACAAGAATGAACAAATATGAATTCATAACCTTGGAATTAAAAGTACATGTCATGGATGGATAACATGTATATGCTTAAGTGTTAAAACTGAATTGTCAGAAAACCTAAATGATGTGGATGTGTGATTTAAAAAGGACAATTTTGTAATATTTTTGTTCAAAATGTCATAAATACATTCAATAAGTGAGCAAATAATGACTCCACTGTGGTGTAGCCCAGTAGCTGTGCAACTTGTCATGAACATAAACAGAGAAATGCACTTCTGGCTACATTGTGTTTCTACCGGAACGCATGCACTGTGTATTAATATCCAGAGTGCAAAGTTAAATAGTAAACCATCAACTTGACAATAAGCTACAAAATTCTATGATCAACTCTCACATCAAAAGAGCTGTTACTCTTTGTCATTTATCCTCTTTACGTGTCAGTTCTTACCGAATCCTCTAATTCTTGATTTGGGCCAGTTCTTGCTATGTCCCCCAAAAAAACTGCATAGGGTCCAATTCTTGACAAAAGAACACGAGGAGCCTTCCCATTCCAAGCATCTGTTATGTCTGCAGATATATAAAGATATTTGTCTTCAAAATTTAGTATCTCAAAATAAAGATCTGATCATTTTTAAGAACTTTTATACTCTGGGAAACTTACAACTTTCAACGGTATCATGCGATATGTTAGAGGCTGGGGTGGTTGTGGTGGCAGATGAGGTCATGTAGGCATTGGTGGTAGATGAGGCTGTGAAGACATTGGTCGTAGTGGAGGCAGATGAGATTGTAGAGGTAGTGGTGGTGGTGGGGGCAGATGAGATTGTGGAGGTATTGGTGGTAGTAGAGGCAGGGATAGTGGCGGCAGAAGCAGAGAGATTGGTGGAGGCTGTGTTGATGTTTTGAGGTTTTGTGTTTGCCTTTAGCTTATGAGGAATTCTTGGCATCTCCTCTATGTACGGTTTTAGATGGTCTATGCTGACCTTGGGGAGAACTTTGCCGGAGCTATCCACGAGGTCAGCAGATTTCCCTTCAACTCCCGTTACTGTAAATGGTCCAAGGAAGTCAGGATCCAGCTTTCCACCTTTGCGCTGCTGTGATCTTATGTTCTGTCTCCACACAAGATCACCAGTGTTGTATGTGCACTGGATTTTTTCACGGCTGTCCTTTTTTTTTTCTCTGCTGCATCCACATTTTGTTTACGTAAAACCTGAAATATTTTTTCCTGTTGGTTTATCCCGGAAAATACCTCCTCTTCTGCAACCACTTCCTCAACCTCAGTTCCAACCTACGCATAATAACCAAAAGTTTAACTATTCAAATATTGGATCAGAAATCTGGAATAAGATAACCAAGCTTGGTACTTTCACAAACCTGGTAGTGCTCTGGGATTTCTGAGGGGTAGCGGGCCTCTCTGCCAAACATAAGGAAAAACGGAGAGTGTTTGGTTGTGATTTGCTTTGTTCTGAGCCCAAACATCACTGCATCCAAATACTGGTACCACGTGTTTGGTTTGCTGCTCACAAGTTTCCCCAGGGCCCTAGATTTTCAGACAAAAATTGTATTACTGTATATTATGGAAGAGGTCTCTGTCCTGAAGATTTTATCCTAAACTCCAATCAAACACAGCTGAAGCAGCTAAACAAGATGGTCAGGGTTGCTTTAAAATTACAGGCAAGTTTTTGGAAATGGAGTTATAAGTACAGTCTGCAGGAAGGTAGCTCTCCAGGAGCAGTGATGGAGATCCATGTATTATGGTAAAACAGTAGTAATAATATACATATAGATATTTCGTTTTTTATTGTTCTTGGTGCACATAATGCTTTAGTTTAAATAAGAATAAGCAAAAACAGAAGCAATAGGATTATAGGCTGCACCTCTCATGTCGTTTGACACCTAATAACAATTACCTCTGTATTGTTGCATTCATTTTCTCCATTAATCCATTGGTTTGGGGATGGTAAGGGGCACACAAACTCCTTTTAATACCCACAATTTCACACACATCCCTGTTTATCTGAAATGACAACAATTACGGATTATATTATATACTATGCTTTTGTGCATCATATTACATGAAAAAAAACTAAAAATGAAAAAGAAAAAAACAAATCTGTACATACAGCATTTACAAATTCTTTGCCTTGATCAGTTAAAATTATTTTTGGGGCCTCGAACTGATGGAAGAACTTGACTATGCACTTAGTGACCTCACTGGCTGACTTTGATTTAAGAGGGTATGCCTGGGGCCACTTTGTGAAATAGTCTATCATGACACAGATGTACTGATGTCCATCCTCAGTAGTGCTCAGCTTCCCTATAAGGTCCATGCCTACTAGCTCAAATGGGCTGTTGACCCAAAGATGTATAAAAGAAAGTATACAATTTATTTAAACACAAAAAGAAATATTGGGCAAAATGTTTCATAATTAGAAATGTACAGACAAACCACATTTAACTGTTTAAAAAAATGTCTGATTGACACCAAATTTTTAACCAATTTTCCATACCAGTATCGGGGTGTATTCCACATTCTTCTTTATGCTGCATCCTTTTGACTGGCACACTACACAACTGGAGACCTTTAGTATAACATACATTATTCTGTTATTACAGTTTTCTAAGTCAAAGTCCACAAAAGTTCACACAAAAATGTTGCCCATGAAGATGTACTGTCTGTCTTTACAATTTAATAGTATTTTGATTACACTTTGTGTTTAGGTACACAAATTCGTCACTAACTACTTGCTTATTAATGTGCATATTGGTGTCATATTAGTCTTTATAAAACTGCCAGTTCTGGTCCTTGATTCTGATTGGCTGAGCGGAGTTCTAAGCCGTTATAAAATACCCCGATATATAACGACTGACCGCACCACATAGCCTAAATATCTTTTTATTTTCTTTATTTAATGAAACCTTGCTAAGCATATGGAGTAACTGTTTTATAAAAGTTCGCGTCGTGCCTAACAACGCCCCTTAGCTGTTATAAAATGCACTGTAACCCACGGCTTCTTGGGGCTTATTGTTTTAGTATAAAGCACTTTTATTGAATACTTTATTTTACATCCCTTAGTTCTACTCAATACTTAAACCTAATAATTATCTTATAAGCAGTAAGAGAAGTTTATTGAAGCAAAAGTCGTAGTTAACAGTCCCTATTTTAAAGTGTGACTAGTATTTTGTCCCACCTTCAATTTAAGTGAATGGAATGCAGTTTTTATAATCCAAAAGAATTGGTGTCAAAATATTTCAAACAGTAAAGTCCAACAAATAAATACTATCTGATGTGAATTCACACATTTTAAAACTACATTTGAGGGGAAAAGTAAAAAAATACTTTAAATTATTTATTTCAATGAGGTTTATTCTGTTAAACAGCATATGTGCAATGTATTATGAACAATTTTTACCATAATATCAGAAATAAGTACATACCCAACCATCTATGTCTAAAGTCATTCCAGGCCAGTAGTATCTCTTGCAGATGTCATCCGTGTTTTAATTTGACCACAGTGAGCTCCAAATGAACTACAGTGGAATTCTTGGAACACCTGGTCAGCAGCCTCAGAACCACAAAGGACTTTCAGTCTCAGTTTCTTAGCGCTGCCTTTATTTTTATATAGTACAGCTCCCCATCTGTTTAAAAGTGCAAAATTTATGTTCACTATTCACAGATCTTTGTGCAAAATATAGAAAGGAACACAAACTCCAATGATTGATTAATTGGGAAAAAAACCTCGGGAGAAACCAGACTCAGCCTGATAGTTCAGGCCATGTTAAGTTGTTATGCATATCCACAAAATAATTAGAATAACGTTAGGCATTTCTAAACCACATTGCACATTAGATTAATATTACAATTATGTTTCATATTTGCATAATCTGTAGTGACTGTAACCTGTAAATTAAGATTTTAAAATTAAATGAATCATATGTGATTAGCAGCTCACCTTGAAGTATGTAATTAGCTGCCCTTCTTTTGATCACAAACCTTTCACCTTTTGTTGCTAATGTTGGATATTCATTTTCAGAAATGAAATCAACAACCTCTTTGAATAATACGGGTCCGTGTACGTTTTATTCATTTGATATCCTATTTTAAATAAATTAATGGAAAATGAAAAATGACTCGTTCTTTCGTTTTTCGTTTGCCGTTTAAAAAACGGATTTCGAAATCAATTTGCATTCGTACATGTGGGCGGCGCTGTAACGCCCCTCTCACCCGATTGGTCAAATTGCCCATCGTTCTGTACGGCCTTAATTTTGACCAGCAGAATAAGAGTCTGTACGAGTCTGATACTGACAAGTGTGTGCACTTTAATATATGTTTTCTGGAGCCACCAGACAGCCCCGCATATCAGACCCGCTAGGTTAAGAGGGTTGCACACAGGACCCCTGGACACGCACACTGGACTTTTTCTGTGTTTGTTACCTTTTTTGCTGTACACCCTGTCACACAGCAGTTTATAGGTATTGTTCTGTTTTCTGTTATAAGTCAGAAATGGAAAGAAGGCAGCTTCTGGCAATAGAAAGTCGGTTGGATTGTTTCCCCCAGGCACACAGCGTCTCTTTATGCGCTAGATGAGGTTTAAAGTCTTCTCCTGATTCAAGCTGGTCCAGCAATTTTTTCTTCTTTTAATGTTTATTGTGAACAAAAATATGTCTCTTATCAACTTAATCCATTATGTTTTTCATGCTATTAATGTGGTTTAATTGAATAACATGAAGGCTTAATTGAATAATGAAGGCTTTTTCTGTATTAATCCACGGGTTTTCCCGTTATTCCCAAACAAATATATTGTGGTCTCTAGGATACAGTTGATTTGTACATAAGACATTGTGCTTATTCATACTAACGACATATTAAGCCCGGTTTTCACAAACTGGGGTCACATAATCATTGTTTCCCTCATGTTAGAAAACATTTAACCTACAACCTGTAACTCTTCAGGCCAGGTTTTGATTGCTTAAGGATATTGGGATGAGATCTATAGGATGGTCTGTCTTCCATAGACTTACCTTATCTGAACAATGACGGTAATCCTGTCAACTAGGGGGGTTGACAGTATCTTTAAATCTACTTTATCCCCTCTCCATATACCAGTTAAAGTTACAAATATATATATACATTTCATCTGTTCTGCCATGAATATGGGATAGCTGTATGAGAACAAAGATCACACATAAGAACCATCAATGTATCAGCACAGCTAGGAGCCTGCATGCAGATGTGTATGTCAGTTAGTAAACTAAAAGTGTAATCTGCAAAAACTTTATATTATTCTCACATCACATGTAACCGAATGAAATGTTACCCGAAATGTTTTTATTGCTACATCTATTCCAGCCAATGCCAAATTCACCAAAAAAAACAGCTCCATGCTGACAACAAGCCCATGTTTTAGATTTTTTTTACATCCTGCTTGAACCTGAACAAACGCAGGATGTGGAAATATTGTTTGATTATTTTACACAGAACTAAAGCTCTTGGTTATTTCAAGAACACTGGAAAGGCCTGCAACTTCAGTAATAACAAAATCTTCCACTCTACATTTTGGACATTGTGTTGAGTTCTCCATCCACTGTTGCATGCAAACCTTGCATGCAATCACACTCCTGCAGCATGAAGAGAACACTGATTGTTCTATTGTTGCTGAAAAAAAAATTAAAAGTAAAGATAAGCTGCAGCTGTTGCAGATGAACATATCTTTGTTGTCCTTTCAAAACCTCAAATCTCCATATTTTGTGATTATTATTTTTTTAGCCTAAAACATTATTATTAGTCACCCTTTATGATTGTCAGTAGGTTTTCGTTGTCAACTTTGACAACACTGTATTTAATCATTTAAAAATATGTTTTTAATTTTCTTCTGAAAAACAGTTAATTTGGTCATACAAGGTTTTAGAAGGACAGCGACGATACAACTTATTTTGAAAACAGAAAGTCAGCTGTCATCAATTATCATCTTCAAAAATGAGAAGTTACTTAAAAACGCCAGTAAACAAAGGACACACACTTGCAAACGAATGTATAGCATCATTGAATAGCTCAAACATGATTTTAGATGAGCAACATCCACAACTGTGTTTTAGCATTACATTTCTTCCTTCTAGTTCATAGAGTTTTGGTTAGCACATTTTGAGATCAAATGTTTTTTGTACCTCTGCAAATCAGACACATAAAAGTGTCTTTTAGGACTGTTACCAAATTTGCCCTCTGTGCTGCTCCCTGTACGGTGGCGACAATCTCCTCAATTTGCCTGGAAATGCTTTCCAGCCCCTGGGATGACTCCAGTAGCTCCTCAATCTGGAGCTTGAGAGTCTGCAGAGAAGAAGCCTCAGGGACTCTGCGACTAAAAACAAAATTGTTTTTCTTTAAAAAGCAACAATTTTATAGTTAAAGTTCATGAATATGGTTAAACTTAAAACAGAATTCTGTAATGATGATTGGGGAAATTTGTCAAGGAGAAATAGTGCAGGCTGTCTACAAAAAACATATGAAGGTGTGGATTTCTTAGCTCCAACTAGCTACAGTTATATCCTTTTGTGTAGCTCTTATAAAAAGCGCTCGGGAAACGGGCAAACAGAGATCAGATCCCTCGCCCTGAACCAAGGGGGAGTGCTCCGGGGTCGGGAAAGAATGCCGACTCCGGAGCCCTCTCCCCGGACAGCACGCCTAGTACTCATACTAAGTTATTTTCTTAACTATGCTGCCCCCTTTTTAATTATTTGCTAAGGTGAACTCGTGAATTAGTAATTGTGGTTTCTTGTTTGGTAAGTAAAAATAAAAATAATTGTGTGGCCTCTAACTGTTCATATTCATGTGTTTCGTTAATGTAGCTGAGTAGGAGGGTTTCAATTACCAGCATGGAATCCATGTCTGCAAAACGATTGTTTTAAATTAAGTACTGGTAACTAACCGATATTGAATCGAATCGCAAAATTATATTGAATCGAATTGAAAATATCTACTCGAAAAGCTCAACCCTTATTTTTTTTTAATTTATAGTTTTGTTTGTTCACTGAAATGAACTGCCAGAAATTTGATTTACATTGCACTTCAGTACCTCTGAGTCCTGCTGCGTTGCCAATCTGTAAAAGCAGCCCTTTCTACTGCATGCACCTTTCTTGAGTTGGGGCTCCAATAAAGTGATCCTATAGCAGGAAAGACACGGTAGAGAACAGTACATAGATTTCAGATTTCACAATAATAGGTTTTTTACTATACTATATAGAAGACCTGAAAGAAACTGATAATATAATTTGAAAAATACAAATCTGAAAGTTAAAAAATAATCCAAGGCAAATTTTCAACAGAATAATTAAAAGATGGTAACCATTCTCAATGATTTTTTTATGAAGTTTTTGAAACAAATTAAAGTTCAAATAATCGCCTCTCCCGTTTTTGACTACATTTTTATCTGTTTCTTTCTTCACATATCAGTTGAGCTAAGAAAAATTAGTTCTTATTGGCGAGTCTTTGCTTCTTAAAGTAATAAAAAACTAATTGCAGAAAACATGGTTTAAAATACTTACCAGTTGTACCCTCAGAATGTAAAATTTCATTTCCTTGAGCATTTTTTATGACATACGTTTCTTGATTGCCCATAGCTGCATTTATTTTCTCCATAATATTTGGCACATTTGCCTCAGATTCTGCAAAACGGACAACAACCACCCGACTGGATACCAAATGTCCATCCTTGATTTCAGAGATGTGTATAGATCTAATAAAGATAAACATATTTCAGTATTGTAGAAAATGACAACCTCAACATAGAAATAGTTTGATGAACAAAGTTCATCCTCTCATTGTGTCATTCTGATCTGACATTTATTTCTTATAATTTGTTTAACTCAATGTTCATCTGAACTGTACCAGACCTTGCTGAGTTTTACTACTCTTGGAATTGGACACACCTGCAATCCTGACCCACAAAA
Source organism: Triplophysa bombifrons (assembly GCA_029783895.1). NCBI lineage: Eukaryota > Metazoa > Chordata > Actinopteri > Cypriniformes > Nemacheilidae > Triplophysa > Triplophysa bombifrons. The sequence goes on from CM056449.1 coordinate 29,532,253, forward strand.
ATGGACTAGTTTTTTTCGCTTAAAATTACTTAAATCCTAATGAAACATGAAGAGGATAAAGGTTGATTTAAGCTCAACATACTGATACCACAACGCTGCGAAATTCTAAGGGGTCACCTTTGAAAGGATCTTGGAGTACTACTTCTTCTAGACGGCACTGCAAAGTTCACCATAGGAGAAGATGAAGGTCTCTGAGTGAATGCAAAACTGCGCTGACTCACAGATGGTGACAAAGCATCTGCTTGAAGTGCACTGCCATGAACCTCATAATGACCATGGTCAGTAAGGTCCAAGCTGCAGAAGTCACCACTGTCCAGAGGGAAAACAGCAACATTTGATAAGTCGGTTAAAAATAGACAATCTGCATTAACCTGAAATACAAAAATGTGATGTTGACATTCTTGGATTTCTTTGCAGTTGCAGTTGAGCTTGTATATGTTGTCATACCTTTTGCATGTTTTACATTGAGCTAAAGGATCTACTCATGTTATTGTTTTACATTGAGTTAAAGAACTTGCCAATACAAAAGTAAACATGACTGATATACTAGAGAGGTGGTTGCCACTTACTGTTACCATTTTCTTCGATTTTTTTTTATTAGGGAGGAGGTAAGAATTTTGTAGTTTATTTGTAAGGTTGAGTAGTTTGGTACACCTGATAGTTTGTTGTTGTTTTGTTTGTTATTTTGGCCTTTTGTTTGCTCTGCAATAAACCTTAACTTTTTTATTTAGAAAATTGTTCTTGTGTTTTCTGGCAGGGACAGGAGTGAGATTATAAAAATTGGGGTTATCAGCAAACTAACCCTTAAACTAACCAGCTTTCTAGATTATGCCCTGATCCATCCCACTAAGCACTCTAGCAATTTAACAACAATTTTTCTGGGATCAAAGTTTGTGAAAATGGTGTAAAATGTAGAAGTAATTCTGTATACAGCAGGGATCTTCAACCCTGGACCTGGTTAGCTACTGTCCTGCAAATTGCAGCTTCAACCCTGCTTCAGCACACCTGTCTGTAATTATCAAGCAACCCAGGTGTGTTTGATTGGGGTTGGAGCTGAAGAGTAGCTCACCAGGTGCAGGTTGGAGACCCCTGGTATACAGCATACTGCATGGCTTGCAATCTCTTAAATGTCGTACATTGCAGCACATATGTCTGCTTAAATATCACGCACAGTTAACAATAAGCAGTGGGTGGCGTCGAGATATACTTGCAATAACTTAAAAATGAAGGACTAGAGGTGACTCTTATTCTGTCGAGCAGAATTAATGCTGTACCGAATGGTGAGCGATTTGACCAATCGAGTGAGAGGGGCGTTACAGCACCGCCCACATGTACAAATTGTGGGCGGTGGGCCACATTGAGTCCGAAATCCGTTTTTTAAACGGCAAACGAAAAATGAAAAATCGGCACGAAATGTAATTTTTCGTTTGGTGAACTAAACGAAAAAAACAAAAAACGAGTCATCTTTCAGTTTCCGATAATTTATTTCAAATAGGATATCAAATGAATAAAACGTACACGGACCAATACGGGGTTCATTTTCAAAGGTTTGAAGGGTGTCAAAAAATCATTAGAGGATTTACACGCGTGATCAAAAAAAGACGAGAATTAATCTTGTATAGTTTAACGGTTAATTTCGGATTAATTCCCCCTAAGAGGCTGTTCTGGCATCTTTAAATGAAAATACTATCCTAAATGATTACTTAATTACAAATACATTTTCAATACACTAAAAGACGCTATGATGCATTATGAGATTTGGTGACCGTGCTTTATGTGAATGGGTGTAAACCTCAGGTCCAAATGATTTTAAAGATATAAAATAGATGAGATCAGACAACACCAGAGTGAATATATAACTTCATCAAAAGTTTTTAAAAACGTGTTATTCTTTGTGAAATATGTAACCTCAGACAGAAATAGCCAGAGGAAAAAACGTAAAGAATTTTTAAAACAAAACAAAAACCGTCATGATTATAAAGAATGTAATCGGGTCTTGTCTTTAAATGAAAGAGCATGTTGTGCAGTATTCAGTCTGCGCTTCTGTTTCTCCAGAAGTCTGCTTCCCGCATAAGCTACACACACACGCAAGAGCGCGAGGCAACATGACGTCATCGTGGAGTGAGCGTCATGTAAATAGTTAAGAAACTCCCCTTCCGCGCTCGCGATAACATGCACGTGCGCCAGGCACGTTCTCGCGTGAATAATTACGAAACAGCGCCCTCTAGTCACAGATTTCGATAGGTCACAGATTTCGGCACAGCACCGTCGGATGTCGCGCTGGGACACGGGAAAGTCAGCTGACATATCAAAGTTAACCACATAATATGAAGAATATAGGAGTTTCACTGCACATTTCCCGCCAGTCCTGTGTAAACTATGTCACGCAAAGTATTTTCATACAATGTTTTCGTGAGATGACAGAGCTCTCATTCTGCAGCACCAGGAGTTATCACCCCTCCGCTGCTCACGCGAGCCGGACCGCGATCGCAAAATATACAAGAGATGATCAAAAGTCCAGACACTATGCACATGATAAACAACTTAAAACTTGATTCACTGCTTATTAGTTGATGTCCGTAATGTTTGTTAGTTTCCTTGTGTAGTGATAATGGCAGAGCTCTCGTTCTTTAAGTGTGCGCTGCACCATTTTCCTTAAGTTTTATTCAAACGGTTTTGCACAGTATTTTTATAGACTTCATAACTAAGTCTCTTACAACTGGAAAGTGACTTTTACTTGTGATACTGGTCTGTTGTGCTTTTATTTTTAACACGATTTACTCCAAATTTCGTTCCAGAAAATCACAGCGCTTCAGTCGACATCAGCCATAACTTTTGTTACATACACAAGATATGAGCAAAATAAAAAGTGATTTGGAAAGGGCTTGAATATGGTATCAAAAACTGTATCGGCTTTATTGGGCATTCGGTTGTATTACAATACAACAAGTTCCAAGACGCCAGTACAGCGTGATGACGTCAAGAACATACAAATTACCACCTAACACCACCTTGAACATAGTGACGGGTAATAACTTATTATGACGGATTTTTTACGAGCATGTCAGTCAAAATGACGGACTAAAAAATACTGTAGCGCAACCTCTGGTGTGTACGTTTGTAAATGCGTGTGCTGCAGTGAGACAGAAAGGTGATTAGACTAATGCTGTTAGTTTAACAGAGTGGATGTAGCAGGGGATGATGAGAGAAGGAAATAACAATTAACAACTTTTTCGTGAATAATGTTAAAGTTAAAGGTTAAGGTTAAGGCCTGATTAAAGTTAAGGCCTGATCCGTCCAAAAATCATAAACAATGCTCTGAGACGGAGCCTTCAAGCCCTGGTCAATTTATCTTGAGATCTTATAAGTTTAAATTTCACTTCACTGAAGCACTTTAAGCAACAACAGTTTTTCAGTAAGTTACCTTTCTTGTAGATTTGTGCTTCAAATTAAGAACTTAATGATGAACAGTTTGTAAGATAAACATTTACAAGTAAATTTTGACTATGGACATTAAAAAAAGTGAACTGGTAAAAGCAGGTAAATGTTAAATGCGTTAAATTCGATGCGGTCCAAAATTTGGGTGCACCTAACTTTTGTGCTGGTGCACCTAAGAAAAAAGGTTGGGTTAGGTTTTGCAACCAGTGCAAAAAGTTAGTCTAGAGCCCTGATATTACATACCTGAGATCCATCACCCGTATTACTCTGTTCCGCCATGATGATCGATCGAATCAGTCTGCGCAGCAGTTTACGCTGATGGCGTAAGGTAAGGGGAGGCAGGTTCAGGTCACTTGTACACGCCCCAATCTCTTGTCTCCTCCCCCACGTCAAATCAGGGACACAAAGCGAAGCGCAAAGAAAAGTGAAGCGCAAAGAGAAAACAGTTTCGCAAAGGAGCAATTGACTGAAACGCGGATTTAAAGGAGCGATGCAAAACTTTTTTTTTTTGCAAAACTTTTTTTTTTTTTGCAAAATGTGTACTTATCATATGTCAACAATGTTACTACAATGAATTCATAAATAACTTTGAATTTCAATTTTACTCAGTTGTACATATAATATTTAGAAGAACCTCTCCGTAAAATGCCATGTGGTGTCTGGTGCTAGGCAACCATTTAGATTTTATCCCTAAAAACAGCAAAAATGTCAACTAGGTTACCAGTCACCTATGTTATTCTGCAAATGTAACTTATTTGACCAAGAGTAACATAGTTGACATTCATGACATGTTCTTATAGTTTTCAGGAGTTCATTTAATATTCAAATTGTACAGTAACTATAAAATACTTTGCAATAAATATTATAAAAGTAAACTTGTTTTCAGACAAATGCTATGATTATCTGCTGCAGAAAAGCAGCACCGTTACCCTGCACGGCGAGATGCTGATCCTGCAAAAAGGGAGGCATACTTGGCAAAAGGCCGGCAGAAATGGAGAGAAAAGAGGGAGCAAGGTGCATACTATAAGCCCATATGTGAACAGAGTGATAGGGAAAAACGTGCAAAGAGAAAGGCTGGAGAAGAGCCCAGGAACAGAGCAGACGCAGAAAGAAACAGGCTTCTGCTATTGTTTCCCCACCACTTAGTCCTGACAGCGAGGAACAACCAGTTCCACAACCAGGAAGGTTAGAAGGTTATGTAAAAAGAACCTCAAACAGAGCTATGTAGGCAGGCTATGTAGAAAGTACCTTAAACAGAACAATGTCTCATGAAAAAGTGCTTGTTAGATTATAATGTTAGATTAAAATGCAAAATTACATGGTGGCATGGTGACAATTAATTTCAAATGCTTTAAGTGACACCTGCAATGTAAAAAAATAATAAAAAAATGTCCTCATATAATTTCAGACAGAGAATACAAGGAAGAAGGACTAGAAGAAGACGGTACCAGAAAATATACATTGAGAATCACAAACTCAAGGAAAAGCTTAAAGCTCAAACAAAAACATCAGACAAATACCGTAAGCGCTATGAACGGCTACTGTGCAGTGTCGACTCTCCTAGCAAAAGAACAAAAAGGATGCTCGGAACAAGTCCAGTCAGCAATGATGTGCGGAGAACTCTGGTCTATCATCATGCACTTGTGAAAAGCCTCAAACAAAAATTTCAGTGTGCAGCAAAAGAAAAGACTAGGAACCTAATCGCCAGAATCGTATCTGGAAAAATATTGAAAAAATACAGGTTCCAGAAAAACATTCATCACACACTGTGTGTCTCAGCCAAATGATTCTGCAAGAATGTGAACACAAATGGGGACCAAATAGCCTGTTTTGCCAGGAAGAAATACATATCCACACACTCAAAACTGCAAGACCAGGTTGTTGCCTTTTACACCAGGGATGACGTAAGTCGTTCAACAGCAGGTAAAAAGCAGACCGTAACAAAGGGAAAAGTAATAAGCAGAAGCGGTTTATGACTGACACCATGAAAAACCTCCATAGGAAATTCCTGCTGGAAAACGTCTCTAGCAAACTTTCCTATACACTCTTCTGCCGAATGCGCCCATACTGGGTAGTCCATCCAACCATTGCAGACAGAGATACGTGTCTATGTAAGGTGCATGAAAACTTGGAATTTATCGTGGAGAAACTTCATGGACTTAAACTTCTGGAGAGAACAGAGTTGGAATCTCTTGCTAAGGAAACTTGCTGTAATCCAACATTTAAGCCATGCATGTATGCAGAATGCAAGAACTGCAAACTACAAGACCTCAAGATTCAGTCTGGCTATGATGGCCAAACCAAGTTTCTTGTGTGCAGTGGACAACTGAAACTGTCCTCAATAAGAAGAAAAGTGGTGACAGCAAAGAAAAGTTGCCTGTGAATATCACCGTGAAGAGGGAAATGGAGAGTTCTTTGGAGGACCTGATTGAGACTTTCCAGAAACAGCTCAAAAAGTTCAAAAGGCACTTGTTCAACATCAAGACCCAGTTTAACTACTACAGGGAATTGAAAAAGAACATGAAGAGTAATGAATGCCTCAAACACATTGATTTCTCTGAGAACTACTCTTGCAAGTTTCACAAAGAGATTCAAGCTGTCCATTTTGCCTCTTCTCATCAACAAGCAACTCTTCATACAGGGGTCCTCTACATTGGTGGTGAGGAAGACCACTTGTGCTTCACAACAATTTCGCCATGCAAAGAAAAGGGTCCACCTGCCATATGGGCACACCTCTCCCCAGTACTTAACCATCTCAAGGAAACATGCCCAACAGTGTAAATTATCCACTTTTTCAGTGATGGTCCCTGCTCACAATACAGGCAGAAGGGCAACTTTTACATGTTCACAACTGAATTGTACAACCAGGGCTTCACAGCGGGCACTTGGAACTTTTTTGAGGCCAGCCATGGAAAGGGTGCCCCCGATGGGGTAGGAGGCCTTCTGAATTGAACAGCTGACAGATTGGTGAGCCAAGGTGAAGACATTTCCACTGCTAAACATCTTTTCAATGCATTGGTAAACACCAATACAGCTGTCAAGATCTTCTACATTGAAGAAGCTACAGTGGAAAAGGCCATACAGCAGATGCCACAACGACTCCCCGCTGTACCATGCACTATGGGGATTCACCAGGTCATCACGCAAGCACCAGGGAAACTGACATACCGTGATGTGAGCTGCCTTTGTTCAACAAGGCAGATTCTGCAATGTCAGTGTTTTCCAAGCTCAGGCCTTCGACTTCAAAGTCAACTCTGCTGTTCCTGCATTGCACCAAGGACAACCAGACCTTGAAGTACAGTGGGATAGAGATGACATTGTTGGTCAGTTGTGTGTCATCAGATATGACGATGAGGTTTACCCTGGAACCATTGTTGAAGTGAGTGAGACACGTTCATGTTAAGTGCATGCACAGAGTGGGACACAATCGTTACTACTGGCCAATGCGAGAGGATGCGCTCTGGTATCCATTTGAGGATGTGCTCAGGTTGATCCCTGCCCCACAGCACGTCATGTTGAAATAAAAAGAGATGTGTGGGAAGATATTGCCAAATCATATCTTCATGGCTAAGGACATGCACACACACACACACACACACACACACACACGCTAACAAACACGTGGCACAAGCACACGGTCAAGCACACACATATAGACACCAGACGTGTATAGTCCAGGTGCCAGAAAGTAAAAATCCAGCCATGTTTTTGAATCCGCCGCTACATCTAGAACAGGTGTTTTCACTAATGAGCTCATCTTCCTGGTAGAGGAGCTGGTTTAGTGATGGTTGGAACAGCTGCTGGACAGGATTTCTACTTTCTGGCACCTGGACTATACACCTCTGATATACACACACGCACAGATAAAGACAAGTTGGAGGCTATGCCAAAGTTTTACTATTTGGTTATTGTTACTTATTGCAGTGCACTATTATTTTTTGTTCAATACAATGCACTACTGTATTTCATTCCAGAAACAAGATTTTCAAAATGTTTACATGGTGGAATTTTTGTGTAAGTGCTGTTTTTGATACTTTTGTTGTTGTTGTTTTCTATGTTAGGATATCTTTCTTATGATATATGTGCTTGTTAATAAAGTTGTGATTGATCCTTGTAAACTGATGTGCGTCTGTATTTCTCCTTTATGTCATGAAATATTTAACAGGTCTTGATTAAATGCAATAAAAGATTAGCTAACATATAACAATTAATATAGTTTAGGATTCTTTTTGTTAAATACATCATCCTACTTTGTCATGTCCAGTCAACTATGTTACTTTTGTCAACTATGATACTGGGCTGTCAATTAAGTTACCATTATGTTTTTAAAAATATATATGTATTTCAATGGTTCCCTAACCTCCAAGTAAGTATTTAGAAACTGAGTAGCTGTCAAATATATACCTCAGCATAATTTCATTAAGAAAATTATCATGAATCAAGCAGTTTGGAAACAAAATATACAGACCGGTTAATTCAGTACTTGAAATTTGGGGTTTCAATTGAACAAAATGTGTATTTTCTTAATTAATTGGGTATTTTTATTGAAAAGGTAGGTAAATAGACACATATTCTTCCAAGAGTAATGATTTTTTAAAATGTCTGCCATTTACTTTAAGTTAAAACTTATAGGTTTTGTCCGTAACATAGTTGACCAAATAATGAGTAAACTTCTTGTTTTTAAAACTAAATATCTGAAATCAATTATGCCTGAGCTTGGCAATGACTAAAAACAAAATATTTAAGGGATGATTTATCAGGGAAGATAATAATATTTTGTAAATAAATATATTTTTTCCCAGAATTTTTCAAACTCAAAATCTCCCACAATTATATATTGACCCAGAAGATACTATCAAAGCCTTAAAGGCTTCCGGTAAACTGCTGGCCTTAATACTCAACTCAACTTTATTTATATAGCACTTTTTACAATTTTCATTGTTACAAAGCAGCTGTACATGAGACACATTGAATACAAGTAAAACAACTAAAAGCATATACCTGTAAAAACAAGAAAAGGTGAAAACAACAAAAGACAGACATACAAATGCTCCACACAAACAATATGCATACATACTTACACACATTGACAAAGACGCACACACACACACACACAAACACACTCGCACACACACACACACAAACACACTCGCACACACACACACAGTGAAAGCACACACTGGTGATAAAGGAGAGAGAACCACAGGTCAAATATTAAACGACTATATGCAATATTAATTATGTCTAATTTCTGAATTCTAAAGCAGCCCCCCCGGCCAGGCAGATAGTGCAAAACAAAATGCAAACGGTGGTGAGGAACCCAAAACTCCCATCGAGAAAAAAACCTCAGGAGAACCCAGGCCCAACCAGGGGATTCCAGTTCCCCTCTGGCAAAAGCTGCTGCCTCTGCACAAGCTCGGCAGTGCTTGCACTACAAGGCTAAATTAAAAAATAAAAAATGATAGATTTAAGATTATCTTTAACAATCTAATAGCATTTGAAATGTTGTATGAAAATCAAAGTTATCGTGTCCTTTATCCAGCTCTATCCTCTTAGCTCTTGTCATGTCACCGCTTCCCATTCTCAGCTCTGCCATCAGGTCTGGGCATGAACTGCATCCTGCGGTAACCTTGGAACAAGAGACAAGACTGGCTGAGAGTAGAGTACTGTTCTGCACTCTTTGATGCAACAAGTACATCATTTTGTTGTTGGATGTGTTCCTGGTTCCGGTTGATCTAAATAATGCATCCTTAATCCTCTGAGGATTAATATTATGTATGTGTAGTGTATGCAAGATTAAAAAAATGAGTCTTTAGTCTAGATTTAAACTGACAGAGTGTGTCTGCCTCCCGTACCCCAGAACCGGGGTTATATGTTCATACTTTTTTGTACGTGTAAGAACTCGAGCTGCCGAGTTTTAAACCAGTTGCAGATTTTGTAATAGGCCTGTAGGGCAACCACCTAGAAGTGCATTACAGTAATCTAGTCTTGATGTCATGAATGCATGAATTAATTTCTCTGCATCTGACAGTGACAGCATATGACGTAGTTTAGATATATTCTTAAAATGGAAAAATGCAATTTTACAGGTGTTGGCGAAAGTGAACTGACCTAGGATCTGAGAATCCATTCACAATCTGCACTGCTGTTCTGTAAAGTTTGAAAGTTAGTACTGAGGTTTTGAAATATTTTATAATAGTATTGTTTTATAATAAAAAATATTGTTATATTTTATAATCTACGGAACCCTCTCGCAAAACTTTTGCGTTCTCTCGCAAACACATTATGTGAGCTCGAACAAACACGTTCTGTTTAACTTTCGCTAGTGGTTAAGACAACACCGACAATTCGCAATGGAGCAGTTCATAGAGTTTTATTTTGAACTTGGAGAAATGCGGTCAGTGCTTCGTTTAAAGCACTATTTTGATGTTAGTGAAAGACACCTGAAAAGAATATTACGTGAAAGAGGATTGACTCGGCGGAAAAATTACACGGGCTTAGTGGACCTAGTTGATTTCATTCGTAATCAGCTGCAATACTCTGGGGAACTTCATGGCTACCGATGGATGTACGCGAAATGCAGAGAGAATGGTTTGCGTGTGAGAAAGGAGGATGTGCGCTTGGTGATTAAGGAACTGGACCCGACGGGAGTTTCAATGAGGAGAGCCAGACATCTCAGACGGCGCAACTACTTTGCTAAGGGACCCAACTTCATTTGGCATTTGGACTCAAACGATAAGTTAAAACCATATGGATTTTGTATTAATGGTTGCATTAATGGCTTTTCGAGGAAGATCATCTGGCTTAATGCCTACACAACAAGTAGCGATCCCAAGCTAATAGGTGGTTATTATATTGAAGTGGTCGAGCGTTTGAGAGGATGTCCCAGAGTTGTAAGGGGGGATCTTGGTACTGAGAATGGGCATGTTAGAGACTTTCAGCGTTTTTTTCACATCAATCACGGAAATGAAACTCTTGACAGCTATTTGGCTGGTGCAAGTACTGCCAACCAAAGGATCGAGTGCTGGTGGGGGTTTCTGCGCAAGGAGTGCATGGAATTTTGGATTTCCTTGTTTGGTGACCTCAGAGACAACGGATTCTTCGATGGAGGATTCATAGACAAAGGTTTGCTCCAGTTCTGCTGCATGGGACTCGTCCAGGTGAGTTCAATCAAAATTATTATTTGATGCTGAATTGATGTGTGTGCGCGTGCGTGCGTGACATTCTGTCATAATGGCATGTCACATTGCAAGAAGTAGGCTACACAGCACATAACTATTTTTGGTGGGACTAAAAGGAGATGTTCAGTGCAGAGTTTACCATATTCGTTTTCCTTAGATATCTGTATGTTCGAAACGATGAGACACGAAGTAAACAAATACATACATTTTTTTAGAAAAATAATTCTATTACGTTTTGACTAATTTCTTGTATTATTATTGTAACGTTTTACAGGATGAGCTGGATGACACTGCGAAGGTTTGGAATGCACATAACATTAGGCCATCAAAAAACATAAGTAACCCCAGCGGCCGTCCCAGTGTGATGTATGGACTGCCTGAACTCTACCTTACCAGAAACTTCCTCACATCAATCGACACTGAAAGTGTTCAGTCTTGCAAGAATGAGTGCACATTCCGACGCCCAATACCATGTGATCCAGATATAAATGAACTGTGCAACATTATCATTTCTGAGTCTACTTTGGACCCACCAAGGGACCCATATCAAGCTGTTAACTTGTACATGCATTTAAGAGATGTGATTAGGGCATTGCTGTAAGAAGTACAAGGTAATTGTTATCTGAAATGTTGTAATATTCTGTGTGGGCCGATGAATTTTTAAACAATATATAACGTTTTATAAAGAATTACAATTTACCCAAACTTCAATTTTTGATTATGAAAGCCAGTAAATCACAGAAAGAAACCACAATGTGAAAACTTGTTTATTGCTTATGAAGATATTATAACTGGACAGAAAAGCAACTGACTAAATTTGTCTATTTCAGAAGTATTTGAACCTGTAACACCATGTACACTTTGTGTTTAAACATTATGGAATAAACAAAGATGTTCAAGATGGAGAGATCTTTCCTTACTAACAACTAAAGTGGTACTGCAAAAATATATATCATTTTAAAATAAACTTTTATGTATTCTCTTTTGTGTAAACAAAAACACAATCTTTTGGGTAAACAAAATACAATCTATCAAATAACAATTAAACCTCTAATTGAAAACTTCCAACATATTTGAAAAGTAAATTCAATATGACAATCAAATATAAAACAAAAATATAGGGGGCATTTAAATGAATCGTTATCCGAAATGCTGTTCTTTTCCCCATGGAACACAAAAAGAACTGTAACATATATACCGTTACCAACAAGCTTATAATAACGACAGACTGTCAAGTTCCAGTAAAGTAATAACTTCTGTATGACACTCCTGAGCAGCATCAAATTTACAGGATGTTCATTTCAAAGTAATCACTGGACAGAATGTTATCAAACTCTGTGCGGAAATCTGGGTAAGAACTGTAAGTATATGGTAAATCAAGAGTAGCTCCACACGTATGAGCAACTGGCCTTCTGCTGAGGCCAGATTCTGCATTGAAGCTTACCTTAATTTGATCAACACATATGACAGAAGAACCCGTACAGAAGCGTAGAAATTTTTCTGCTTTGCTTTGGTCAGCATTTCTGACATAACGTTGCAGATGATTGAATACTGTCTGTTCTTTCTGAGAGCGAATCATCTGTGATGTTTGAAGTAGCTGTACTACCTTTTTTCCAGTTGCCTTCTTTGTGTCATACAGAGACAGTAGTCTTTCCTGGTCTGGTACTTTGGGCAGTGCAAATTGCATGGTTTTGGAGAAGCAATCTATTATGTATTTGGGCTCTTGAAGAATTGCTTTATGGGCCATTGTTTGAATTGCAACTTCCATGTTGTTTTTCAGAGGGATGCAGTGAGAGCCCATTCTTGTGAAGAGGTCAAGCATATCCTCTTCATCACATTCCTCCAGTGTGCCTTGACGAGCTTTTGCAACAGCAGATCGTTCAGTCACAGAAAGGTAGTTGTGGAAAGATGACATCAGGACATCGTCGCTGACCGAGTCAATTCCATGCATGCAAGCTAAAATGAAAGCACTGGCAAGTCTAACTGGAAGTATACCGAGGTCAAGTAATCCTTTTACCCATATCCTTCCAACTGCTTCCCATTTGACTTCTGAGAAGTCTGGCCTAAGTCTAGGAATCCGTTCATCTTCCCCTTCACACTGTTCGAGGAACTGATCCCAGAATGCAGTATAGACTTCTCTGGACACTCCAGCATCATCTACAGCACTCTCATTCACAAAGTCCATTTTCAGAGTTGATAGAATTATGGTGCTATCCACGAACACAGCCAAAAGATCTTCTACAACCTTTACCCTGTGTATAAAAGCATGCATATCTTTTGGATTTGCTACGTTTCCAGATGACATTGGATGAGAAAGGTGGTTTCTTGAATGTGGCACATCCGATGGTGAAGCCATTTCACTACCCATCTAGAAAAAGACCATTTACAACGATTATTTCAAGATTTCTTTACTTTTTCCAATAATTATTTAAGTTTTTATAATTATTTAAGTTTAATTTTTGCCAGGGAGAAACAGAATCCGGGCGTAAAGAGGAACTTTTATGATTTAGATATGCAAACTTTGACCTTGAAAAATGAAATCATAGGATGTGAAGAGATCTTCAAAGAGATCACTGCTGTGTCAACAGCGAACCGCACTCAAACTGAGGTTCGTATTCTTTATTGGATATTTATGTTTTGTAAAAATGACACCAAATAATTAATTATTATTGTTTCACTATTATTTTTACACTGAAAGTATTTGTGTTGCTTTAAATTACTTTTTGACCTTGTAGCCTATAACGGCTTTAAATTGAAACCAAATTAATCTGACATCAGTCTTAAAGAACTTTGTTTGAGTTACATTCCTGTTTTAATGTGAAAACGAATGTAGGAGTTAATTATACCATTCTGATCATTTTTGCTGCACAATTAAATGTGTTTTAAACGTGTGTACGTTTTTATATTTAAAAAATAATTAAGGTGAAGAGAAATGTGTCTCTGGCGGAGGACACGGAAGCATGTGTCATGATTCGGCCATCATGTCATGTCTATTCTTGGTCTTGGGGCGGAGTCATGGCATAGCCTTTGGTTGTGTGTGGAGGGAGTGTCACGGTTCTGCCTATCTTGTTTGGCTTATTCTTGGTCTTGGGGCAGAACCAGTGCAGAATTCCCTGTTTCATGTGGGGAGAGAGATTTTGGACCCTTTTGGCCTTCCATACTCTCCCCGAGTCTCGTCTGTGTTTCCCGCCATTTCGTGTCATTAGCTTCCCCTTAGTGTTCATCTGTTTCACCTGTCCCCAATTAATTATCCAGTGTTTGTCTTCCTATAAGAATCCTCTTGTTTCATTGTCTTGTGCGGTTCATTGCGTTAATGTGATTCCTGTTCATGCTTGTTTCTTACAAAGTTGTTGTTCCTGTTCCTGTTCCTGTTCCTGTTCCTGTTCCTGTTCCTGTTCCTGTTCCTGTTCCTGTTCCTGTTCCTGTTCCTGTTCCTGTTCCTGTTCCTGTTCCCTGTGTCTAAAGTAAGTCAGTTTAGTGTTTTGAATCAGTGTTTGTTTTGTAGTCTTAGTTCAGTGTTAGTTGTTAAGTTTATATATATCCTGTCTTGTTTTCCCCCTCGTGGGTTTTGTTTTGCCTGTTTGTTTAGTCTTGTGTTTATTGTTAATAAATCCGTGTTCAAACCCCTTTACCACCTTGTCTGCCTGCACTTGGGTTCTCCTGCCTTGTCTCTCCTGAGATTTCCTGACAGAATGAACCGCCAGAACCGAACCCAGCAGGCAGCAGCCATGGACACTGGCCGTTGTGGTCTTGCCCGTCGCCTCTGTAGTCTTCGCCAGGGGAGTGAGACTGTGGATGAGTATGTGGGGAGGTTCCTTGACATTGCCGAGCAAGGCATCTTCGGGGAGGAGGAACTGGCGGTGCTGTTTAACACCGGTCTCAGAGACCCACTCTCTCGGGCGGAGATGAGAGCGATGGAGCCGTTGGACTTCGACAACGTGTGGATAACTGCCGCAGCTCGTTCGGAGTCCACGACTTCATCAAGCTACTCCTCTCCGCTGGTCTCGATTCCTGAGAGGGGTCCTCTGCAGATCGGGGTTGTGGGCACCGCCACACATCTCTCCTCCGCCTCTGAAGCCACTCCACAATCACCCAGTCTCACTGGCAAGCGGGAGAGACGGGAATCCTGGGGATCTTCATCGGAAGCCTCCAATCCTGAGCCACCTACCCCCTTCACCTCGTTCCTTCAGCCGACCACCAGGCGGGTGGCTCGGCTGAAGAAGAAGAGGCAACGGAGGGCAGCTCGTAATCCTGTGGTCCCGCCGAGTCCTGTGGTCCCGCCGAGTCCTGTGGTCCCGCCGAGTCCTGTGGTCCCGCCGAGTCCTGTGGTCCCGCCGAGTCCTGTGGTCCCGCCGAGTCCTGTGGTCCCGCCGAGTCCTGTGGTCCCGCCGCCGTCAAGCCCGGCTGCCCAGCCGCCGCCGTCAAGCCCGGCTGCCCAGCCGCCGCCGTCAAGCCCGGCTGCCCAGCCGCCGCCGTCAAGCCCGGCTGCCCAGCCGCCGCCGTCAAGCCCGGCTGCCCAGCCGCCGCCGTCAAGCCCGGCTGCCCAGCCGCCGCCGTCAAGCCCGGCTGCCCAGCCGCCGCCGTCAAGCCCGGCTGCCCAGCCGCCGCCGTCAAGCCCGGCTGCCCTGCCGCCGCCGTCAAGCCCGGCTGCCCAGCCGCCGCCGTCAAGCCCGGCTGCCCAGCCGCCGCCGTCAAGCCCGGCTGCCCAGCCGCCGCCGTCAAGCCCGGCTGCCCAGCCGCCGCCGTCAAGCCCGGCTGCCCAGCCGCCGCCGTCAAGCCCGGCTGCCCAGCCGCCGCCGTCAAGCCCGGCTGCCCAGCCGCCGCCGTCAAGCCCGGCTGCCCAGCCGCCGCCGTCAAGCCCGGCTGCCCAGCCGCCGCCGTCAAGCCCGGCTGCCCAGCCGCCGCCGTCAAGCCCGGCTGCCCAGCCGCCGCCGTCAAGCCCGGCTGCCCAGCCGCCGCCGTCAAGCCCGGCTGCCCAGCCGCCGCCGTCAAGCCCGGCTGCCCAGCCGGAATCCTGCCCGGCATTCCAGCCGGGGTCCAAACCAGCAGTCCTGTCGGGGACAAGAACTTTTCCCCCCAGGACTTCCACTGTCAAGCCCCCTGGGGCTCCGCGCTCTGGTGCGTCCCCCAGGGCGAGAACTTCCCCACCCAGCCCTCCCCCTTCTGGACTTCCTAAGTTTTCTTGTCTGCCCCCACCCCCCCTCCCTTGTCTGTTGTTTTTGATGTCCCACCCCAACCCGTGGGTAATTTTGTCTTGTATGCCCCTGATCATGTTCACCTTGTCTGTTTGGTTTTTGTCTGTCTCAGTCTGTCTTGTCCTGTGGGTCTCCTTGAGGAGCGTCAGGATGTCGCTCCTTAAGGCGGGGGTTCTGTCACGGTTCTGCCTATCTTGTTTGGCTTATTCTTGGTCTTGGGGCAGAACCAGTGCAGAATTCCCTGTTTCATGTGGGGAGAGAGATTTTGGACCCTTTTGGCCTTCCATACTCTCCCCGAGTCTCGTCTGTGTTTCCCGCCATTTCGTGTCATTAGCTTCCCCTTAGTGTTCATCTGTTTCACCTGTCCCCAATTAATTATCCAGTGTTTGTCTTCCTATAAGAATCCTCTTGTTTCATTGTCTTGTGCGGTTCATTGCGTTAATGTGATTCCTGTTCATGCTTGTTTCTTACAAAGTTGTTGTTCCTGTTCCTGTTCCCCATGTCTAAAGTAAGTCAGTTTAGTGTTTTGAATCAGTGTTTGTTTTGTAGTCTTAGTTCAGTGTTAGTTGTTAAGTTTATATATATCCTGTCTTGTTTTCCCCCTCGTGGGTTTTGTTTTGCCTGTTTGTTTAGTCTTGTGTTTATTGTTAATAAATCCGTGTTCAAACCCCTTTACCACCTTGTCTGCCTGCACTTGGGTTCTCCTGCCTTGTCTCTCCTGAGATTTCCTGACAGGGAGAGCAAGTGATCCTATGGGCCTGCTATAACAATAGGCAATTCTGGGTATTTGGAATCCATACTGCAGGTATTTTAGGAACAGTTATATGATCTAAATGGGCATCCACATACAAAACAAATTTTTGCCTCTCTTACCAGCAGTACAGGATGACTTGAAGGTGGTAATTGTACCTCTGTTTCAGCTTCAATTATCTCTGCATTCTGGAGGATCAATAAAGATGCAGAAAATGAAAGTTAGACACTCTGTAAGAAAAACATGAAAAAAGTAAAAAATTCCTATAGTGATTACTACGAACCACAAAGCTGAGGACAGTGGATGCACTGTGACCATAAAAGTTGACTATAAATGTTATTTTCTATTATAATTAGCAAGTTATATCAGTTTTATTATTTATTATTTTATAATTGCCATTTACTGCTTCACATCTATACCAAGACATTTGGTCTGTTAGGATCACATTACCAGTATGACATTCTCATTCAGATTCCATGGTATCACAACTGCGTGGTCCTCATCTGTTTTTCCAAGTTCATCCCCTTCATTCCACTCAATTGTGTCTTCCTTATCGTCATATTCAAGGGTTTCAACTAAGCCGCGTGTTGGAGGAATCTGATTGGTCAAGTCAATGAATTCATAGCCTCTTGGTGTATCACAGAGCTCATGTAAAGGCTGTGGACTCTTCAGTTGCCGAGTACTTTGATTCAGCGATTCAATAGTCTCATCGTCACTTGAGCTGCTTGTAAATCTTTGGACGGTGTGTGTTCTTTGGGTTTCTTTCTGTCGTTAAGAGACTTTTGTGGAGGTTAAATCAGTCTGTGCAACATCTTCTATTCCCCTTGTTATCTGTGCTCTTAATTTTTTCTGAAAAACATTAGTTGTATATAAACGTTGTTATATCATTCTACATTTTTATTTAGTACTGGTAGTACAATTTGATAGGGTATTGGGCAGTAAATTAATCCTACATGTTTATTTTATGCTGGTAGGATAATCTGATAGGCTATTTACGATGTATATTTATTTATGTGTTCATTTTAAACTGGTAGAACTGTCTGACAGTTTATTTTGCATTGTAAAATCATCCTAGCTGTTTATTTCGTTGATGTGGTTTAGATAAGCTAAATTTCCCCCGCGGCAGGAAAATCTGACAGGGTAGTACAATTCGACAGACCAACTGGCCTCAATTTGGACTCCTTGCCAGATAACGACTCCCCTCATTGATTGATATTGTTGTGTGATTCTTATCCTATCCCTGATGTACACCGATCACTGTAGCGCATATATTTAACGCTCTGTACAGTAACGTTAATGAAAACACGTCAGATCATAACAAAATGGCACTCCTACAAATACTCCCAAATATATTTCAGGTTAAATGGGTTACAGGTTTCGGGAGCATAAGGAAGTACAATGGTCGCAATTTCGACTACTGTACATGATACTAACATTAGTCAATTCTGTAGTTATATCTGATTCAACAACGATGACGGTCTGTGGCTTGTAAATACTAAGAACATAGCTTATGTGGCCATAATGTCATAGGCCTATTAAATGTTTACACCCCTACAGACATACACATCAACAGCTTTAATGAAAAATGATGCCTACCTTGTCCCTATTCATGCGGATGATGCTATCTTCTGGAACATGCCATGACCTTAAAAACAACTGAAGATCGTCCTCCATCGTTGAGCTACACCAAGTAATTGATATAGTTTTGTATTTGTACTCACGTGGAGGTTTGTATGTTTTGTGTAAACTGCGTACATCACATCCAAAATCACTCAGGTGATGCTGTGCAGGGCCACAAAAGTTACCGCGCAGAAGTCTCTCGCGAGAACACACGTTACACGAGATACTTCATTAGGTTTTCTTTGCGAGATAACGCAAAAGTTTTTGCGAGATAACGCAAAAGTTTTGCGAGAGAACGCAAAAGCTTTAAAAAATATTTTTCTCTTACCTTTTTTTTTCCACCACCATGTCCCCGAAAGGGCTCCGTAATAATCCAGTGTTAACTTGGTACTGGAAAATTTGTATTCAAGCAATGTTTGCACTTTACAGAAATTTATTTTTATGTCCGATTGCAGAGTCCTAGTTGCATTTTACTGCACAGTTATATTTTTTCTGGAGGTGTGCAGGAATTAAATTTTTTTCAGAGGTTTATTTTTCATTTTATCTAAATTCATTTAATGTTAAATTATATGTTCGGGTGTACAATTTTAATTTTGCAGAGGTTTATTTTTTATTTTATATTAAATCGTTTTATATTTATTAATATGTACAGTTGTACAGTTTAATTTCTTTTGCATCTTGAAATAAATATTTCTATATTCTGCATCCCTCTGTGTTGTGTTTTTCCTTTTTCTGTTTAGAAGATAACTGAGCCTTTCACTCTCATTTGTAAATGCTTTACAAGGCATAAATAGTCCTCACTTTAGATGAGCTCTCACAAAAAATAGTATCTAACAACTAGTAAATGTTTTATAACTACCTTAATTAATCATGAATTACAGCAGGAATGTGTGTTAATAAAGCATTTATTAACAAATTAAGTAACTGTGACTATATGTCAGAATAATAAGATGTATAAATGTGCATTCAAAGAGTTGATTACATTAGAGAGTCTACATTAAACAATACCCTTTGTCTAAAGATAAGGAAGTAGGTATTACGCCACTGATTGAAAATTTTGTCAAACAGGGTGTCCTCAAACTAACACATTCACCATACAACACACCAATCAATCCGGTAATGAAAGCTGATGGGAAAACTTGGAGATTAACTCAAGATTTAAGAGCAGTCAATCAGTTAATCATACCACTCGCACCAATTGTGCCTGATGTTTTGACTGTTATGAATTCAGTGCCACATTCGCACAAGTATTTTACAGTAATTGATTTGTGTGCAGATTTTTTCTCTGTGCCTGTACACCCAGATACTCAGCCTTTGTTAGCTTTTACATTTAAAGGACAGCAATATACATAGAAACGCCTTGCACAGGGCTACGCAGACTCACCCGCTGTCTTCTCTGCAGCAGTGCACAGAACTTTGGCCAAAATGACTGATTTGCCTTCAACAGTGTGTGTGCTTCAGTTTGCAGATGACATCCTCGTGTCGGGGGAGACGGAGGAGGACTGTGAAAAAGCGTCTGTTATTGTTTGCAATGTACTTGCTGAAACAGGGTTCAAAGCCTCAAAGGACAAACTGCAATGGGTTAAAACTAAAGTGACTTATTTAGGACATGTGCTGATGCAGGGTCTAAGAGCAATATCTACAGACAGGGTCCAGCTGATCAGAAAGGTTAAGTCCCCACGAACAGTGCAGCAGATACAAAGCTTTCTGGGACTCATTAACTATTGTAGACAGTGGATACCTGACTGCACGATTCACGATAGGCACCTGAGGGGTCTGATCGATCACAAAGCTCCGCCAAACACACCGTTGGACTGCGGAAGCCGATGAACATTTCAATGCTTTGAAAACAGCCATCACGACAGCACCAGCATTGGGTCTGCCGGACTACACCAAGCCTTTTCACTTGCATGTTAGGGAGACATTGGGGGCGGCTCTGGGGGTCCTCTTGCAAGAGCATGGCTCCACATATAGGCCAGTTGCATACCTGTCTAAAAAGTTAGATAACATAGTCACCGGTATGCCAGCATGTCTTCGTGCTGTTGCGGCTGCTCCTCTGATTGTACAGATGGCTGAGAAAACTGTGCTGTCACACCCTTTAACATTATATGCGTCCCATCAGGTTGGTGCCATTCTACACAACATGCAGACACAACA
Source organism: Triplophysa bombifrons (assembly GCA_029783895.1). Lineage (NCBI taxonomy): Eukaryota > Metazoa > Chordata > Actinopteri > Cypriniformes > Nemacheilidae > Triplophysa > Triplophysa bombifrons. The sequence goes on from CM056449.1 coordinate 29,552,595, forward strand.
CATGACAGCGCAAAGGCGCTCAGGTTATGAGGCTACTCTGTTGGCAACGAAGAATCTTAGCATTCAACCGACAGCAAACATTGACCCTGCTTTGCTGAGTCTTTTGGGTATGGTAGACATGGCAGATTTTAATGTTGAACATGATTGCATCTTTGAACTGACTACCTCTTATTCTTCTAGGGTCGATCTGTTGGATACGCCCCTAGAGGGGGGAGAACATATTTATGTTGATGGGTCTTGTTCAAAGCCATCTGACGGGGTCTATCTCTGTGGCTACGCTGTGGTTTCCGAGTCAGGAGAGGTAAAAGAAGCTTTTGCTCTAGACTACAATTCGGCTCAAGCAGCAGAGTTGATAGCATTAATACGGGCCTGTGAGCTGATGACAGGAAAGAGAGTAACAATTTTTACTGACTCTAAGTATGCGTGGAGTGTTCTTCACCATTATGCAAAAATGTGGGAAGCACGAAGTTTCACAACTGCTGATGGAAAGCCAATAGCACATGCAAATCTGATAGGACAGTTAACTGAAGCAGTTCAGCTCCCGCTCGAAGTGGCCATAGTGAAGGTCAAGGGTCATGCTTCAGGGGAGGATGAACAGGCTATAGGCAACAAAAGGGCTGATCAGGCCACAAAGGCAGCAGCTCAAGCTCAGATTAAATCACCATTTCATCAGAAAGATGAGACACAGATAGCAATGACAGTGCACATAACGAATGTACCTGACATTGACATCAAAATCCTACAAAGTCAACCAACACAGGGAGACTTAGAGCATTGGAGCAAAAATGTTTGTGCTCCTGACAAGGAAGGGATCATAAGGGATGAACAGGGTAGGATAGCACTACCAAAGTTAGGGTTAATTATCCTAATTAGACATTACCATGGGTTATCTCATACCAGTTGTGCAAAAGTAGTTCAAGCAATAAATCGATTATATTGCATTGCTGATGTTCAGAGGACTGCAAAGCTCATTTTGGATGCATGCTTAACATGCGCTCAGGTAAATCCGCACAAATCAGCTAAGCACGATGCATTGACACATCCGGAAGCTCCTTTTCAACATCTACAAATTGATTTTACGCACATGCCGCCAATAGGTAATTTAAAATATCTTTTGGTAATTGTTGACCGATTCTCAAAGTGGCCTGAAGCATTTCCATGTGCAAAAGAAGATGCTAAAACAGTGGTAAAAATCTTAACGAAGGAGATTGTGCCCAGGTGGGGAATACCTTCCATTTTGGAATCGGATAACGGGACGAGCTTCACGTCAAAGGTAACGCAGCTCTTAGCAAAAGCGTTGTCTATTGATTGGCATTTTAATATTCCGTACCATCCGCAAAGTGCAGCAGTCGTGGAAAGAAGCAATTGCACACTTAAAACACGCATAACTGAAGCATTTCCATGTGCAAAAAAGTAGGCTGCTCTGAGGGAAGAGGAAGGCACCGCAGTCTTGACAGAAATTATTGCCCGCAGTCTTGACAGAAATGAGAATGACTCCATCTTCCACGACAAAATTGTCACCTTTTGAGGTGCTAATGGGTAGACCTTTCCCGACCCCGTGGGTCAAAGGCCGGTCTGGTATTTCTTCCTTAGGTGACTTGGAGGTGATCCAGGAGGACTACGTGACTTCCCTAATCGAAAAGTTAAATTCTATATGTGCTGATGTTTCTTTGTGCCTTCCTCTTCCCTCAGAGCAGCCTACTCATAACTTTGTTCCAGGACAAAAAGTCTTGGTGAGAAGTCTGAAGCCAACAAAGGTTGGAGAACCAAAGTACCACGGACCAGCGACTGTGATTGCTGTAACACGGACAGGAGTTCTGACGGACTACCAGCCACAGTGGATACACGCTTCCAGACTCAAATTGTGTTCTTCAGGAGAGCAGGCAAGCTCCAATTAACATAGAATCTCAGCAGGGGATTAACCTTACTGCACCTCAGGGTGGCGAAAGACAGAACTACCTTTTGTGAGGTGGGGGCCACCCAAAGCAAGAAGATAGGAGGCCCATTGAGCCAACAGTGCTGACTCCGTAGCTTCCCCTGAAGTGCACCGAGGGCCAAATTCTTGTTCTAATCGTATCAAGTGAAATTGTTATCCTAAGTGCAAATTTCTTATGGATCTCTTTGATATCAATTCTTACAGTATTTCTACTATGTTTTGTTTAGAGGGACACAAGACTGCATGTAAGACCGTTGGTCTGAAAGTGGCCATTGTGAGAATTTGGATATCGTCTGTGTCCCCACTTAGTAACTAATAATAATATTAATCTGATAACCCATAACATATTGTGTGAAATGTATTACAATGATTATTGTTCATGCATTATGTCTAAGGTTACTTAAGGTCAAGTGCTGACCTAGTTAAGAGAAGATGCAGGCCCATATTGTTTTATATATTGTTTTATATATTGTTTTATATGTACTTAGTTAACGGAATATTCTGTCTTATATATACTTATAAATACAAGATGTTAACAGTACGTGCAAGGTCATGCAGAGGAGTTTTCTCCTTCTGAGTACAGCACCAGAGACATGTCTGAGAGCTCAGGAGACATGTCTGAACGATCACGATGACTTGACATGAATCTGGTCACATGACAACCAGAATGACATACTGTCTTTGAATGTTCTAGATGAAGGAGAACATTACACCAAATAAGGAGTTAATGAATTAATAAGGAGCTCTAAGAACAAAGATCTAACCCATACGAACAGTATTAATAGTTTCAATGACACATTTACTTCCTCTTTTCTGTATACAAATATGGGACCTATTCTCAATAAACTTTGGACTCTGATTGAACTGCACATCTCGTGTCTGTGTCTTTCTTGGTCCCCAGGCCTGCAATTCTGAAGATTCAATCGACTCGACTCTTCAACTTAGAATAACTGAATTTAGACTTAGGGGACAAGTAAGAAATAATCTTACATTTATTTGATCTTAGTCAAGATCTTAGTGATCTCTGCACCCCTGGTTTTTCTGTTAACAGGGGTGCAGAGGGAACAATCTGGCTTTGGCAAGGGAAGAGTATGCGGGCGGCTTTTCTAGCTGCCACTGATTTTGGTTTGCAACATACGCAACAACTTGTGCTTTTTCGGGACCTTGGTCCCAGACCTTTTTCATATCTTTCCATACGGCATAAGCTTTATTCATGTATGGATAATCCCACATGGGGTCTCCCCAACCTTCTTTTACCATGCTCTTTGACAAAGCCATATTTTCATCAGAAAATGAACCGTCCCTCGGATAGGGTTCCATTTGCGGTTTCATACCCTCTGACCATCCTGCAAGATTGCTAACATATTGATCTATATAAAATCCTTGATTATTTCTGTACATAAATGCGACTGGCGTTTCGCCCGGCAGTGGCCTTGAAACAGAACTCCCCATCTTACACTTCAAAAAATGGCAGTGATAAAAGCAAGACAGACAAAACAAAAATAGCAGCAAAAACTCTTTGTATTCGATCGACTGACAGTTTCAACAATATTGCGTATATTATATTGTGATCTGGGGTGATCTTAAATTCACCGTCTTTTTTTCCTGATAACAATATATCAATATACCATTAATTGTGATAATACTAATAGTATTCCTCAATTTATATTCAACCTTTGAATAAATCAATCTTTTTCAATTCTGAGTAACAGAGCCTTTTTCCTCTGAGTAGCCAAGCTGACACCACGATCCCAAATTACAATGTGATCAGTACTGCATAACCTTTCATTTTCGTGCGTTAATAATTAATTAATTAACTACTGTTGCCAGCCGCATTGTCACAACAATGGGAAAGTGAATTCCCACTAACATGAATTGAAAAAACCCTATTTCGTCTGTACGAAATATTAATTCCACAAGAATCCTACAGGGTAAGCGTTTTATTTCTCTAAGTCAGAAAAAAACTTTATAGAAGAAAAAAACACTCACCCCCTTTAATGTAGGTCTGTGCCCGATTGTCAGGTGTGCTTGCCTCAGCTCAGGTCTCTGTTCTCGTGGTTCTTAAGAGAGATGTCTTCCCCCCTTTCGCAGACGAGCCCCCAAACTGTTCCATGAATTTATAAGGAGCTCTAAGAACAAAGATCTAACCCACATGAACAGTATTAATAGTTTCAATGACATGAATTTTCAATCAGTGGCGTAATACCAACTTCCTTATCTTTAGACAAAGGGTATTGCTTAATGTAGACAGGCTTGTTAGTTTTCAGTTTAGCCCTATAAGGTTCCATGTCAATGAAACCAGTGTCATCCTTGAACTGAGACCATAACAAAGGGTTAATCATGGAGTCTACCCGTGTAGGCACGCTGCCACCGGAGGCAGGCGCTTGTGAACCGCTTATCAGTCCACCTGTCGGCAAAGGATCGACGGATGCCTGTAGACTAGACAGAAAAGAAAAAACAACCTTGTGATCAGTAAACTTAATGTCCATGCCTAATTTATGCATAATATCGCGGCCTAAAAGATTTAATGGAGCATCAGGAATAATTGTGAATTTGTGTAAAAATGGTTTAAGACCATCAGCGTCAACCTGCAATGGAGGTTTGACCGCACAGGCAATGTCAGTTCCAGAAATTCCCACAGAGTGAATAATTTGATTAGTAATAGGACCCTCATAACAGTTAGAAGTCATAGACGAGGCATCTGCTCCTGTATCGAGCAGGAATGTTTGAGACTGCCCATTTATTTTAAGGCAAATCCTCGCCATTATTTGAGAATGCTAAGGTCATCATACATAAATCAGAACTGACGTCACTCTGCGGGCAACCCTAGGCCTGGTTTGAGTGCCAATGAGTTGGATATGAATGTCCAGTTTTGTCATCTCTACTCTGTGGTGCGCGCTGCTGTGTGTGTGTGTCGCCAGAAATAGGCTTGGGTGACACATAGTTCCGCAATTGTCTGCACTGTCGTTTGTAGTGGCCTTTTTTGCCACAATGAAAACAGATTATTTCTGACTTCCTCTTTTGGCTAGAGTATGGCTGTTGATGATTCTGAAAATTATGTTCATTATTTCTTTGTTCTCGATTTTCAAAGTTATGTGCATTATTTCTTTTTTCTTGAAAGCCTGAAAACATTGTATTCTCAGATTTAATCGAAAAGCCACCAGAAGCGTCAAGCTCCCTGATTCGCTTACCTAGAGCATCTAGAGTCATGTCATGCAAGTTTGACGTTGTGATCCTAATCAATTGCGCTTGTTTTGCATTCATGTTATTTAACAAAGTGTTAACAAACAAAGGCCTTATCTCATTATTTAATGGCAATTTAGAATCTTCAATCCACGCTTTCTTAAAACACACAAAGAATTGAGCTGCCGGTTCTTTTACAGCCTGCTTAGTGCTTGCGGCAAACGATAGATCCTGCTGGCTGCCTAATCGTTCATCAAGAAACACTCTTAGCTGTGCAAAAAATATTTCAACATTTGCGTACGTCTCCCAAAACAACACATGTGGGTTTGCAGCTGAACCTACGCTTGTGATTTTATCATTTTCAATTGACAATGTGGGACATTTTTCAATCAGCATTGCTTCTGTCACATCTTTTTCTAGTGTTCTCAGCAACACTGCTCTGAAATCAGCTCCGGTAAAATGTGAATACCTTGTGTGTGTTTGCAAAATTGATACATATTTTCCCGCTTCTTGCGGTGAAGGCAAACTTTTACAGATTGCTTCCATATCAGACATCCGTAACGGCCTTACATTCAGCGTATTTCCCGCCCTCACCCAAACCATTGAATTTTGAGGTCTCTCCGTTGTGTCAGGTTTATTATCAATACATCGTCTCACCTGTGTTTTGGGCGGTTTAATATCGACTGGTTGTTCCTGACCTGCAGTGTTAAATTTTGCAACAATTTTGGGTTTTGCTGTTAGCAGGGGTGCAGAGGGAACAATCTGGCTTTGGCAAGGGACAGAGTATGCGGGCGGCTTTTCTAGCTGCCACTGATTTTGGTTTGCAACATACGCAACAACTTGTGCTTTTTCGGGACCTTGGTCCCAGACCTTTTTCATATCTTTCCATACGGCATAAGCTTTATTCATGTATGGATAATCCCATAGGGGGTCTCCCCAACCTTCTTTTACCATGCTCTTTGACAAAGCCATATTTTCATCAGAAAATGAACCGTCCCTCGGATAGGGTTCCATTTGCGGTTTCATACCCTCTGACCATCCTGCAAGATTGCTAACATATTGATCTATATAAAATCCTTGATTATTTCTGTACATAAATGCGACTGGCGTTTCGCCCGGCAGTGGCCTTGAAACAGAACTCCCCATCTTACACTTCAAAAAATGGCAGTGATAAAAGCAAGACAGACAAAACAAAAATAGCAGCAAAACTCTTTGTATTCGATCGACTGACAGTTTCAACAATATTGCGTATATTATATTGTGATCTGGGGTGATCTTAAATTCACCGTCTTTTTTTCCTGATAACAATATATCAATATACCATTAATTGTGATAATACTAATAGTATTCCTCAATTTATATTCAACCTTTGAATAAATCAATCTTTTTCAATTCTGAGTAACAGAGCCTTTTTCCTCTGAGTAGCCAAGCTGACACCACGATCCCAAATTACAGTGTGATCAGTACTGCATTACCTTTCATTTTCGTGCGTTAATAATTAATTAATTAACTACTGTTGCCAGCCGCATTGTCACAACAATGGGAAAGTGAATTTCCACTAACATGAATTGAAAAAACCCTATTTCGTCTGTACGAAATATTAATTCCACAAGAATCCTACAGGGTAAGCGTTAGATTTCTCTAAGTCAATAAAAGAACTCTATAGAAGAAAAAAACACTCACCCCCTTTAATGTAGGTCTGTGCCCGATCGTCAGGTGTGCTTGCCTCAGCTCAGGTCTCTGTTCTCGTGGTTCTTAAGAGAGATGTCTTCCCCCCTTTCGCAGACGAGCCCCCAAACTGTAAGATTATTTCTTACTTGTCCCCTAAGTCTAAGTTCAGTTATTCTAAGTTGAAGAGTCGAGTCGATTGAATCTTCAGAATTGCAGGCCTGGGGACCAAGAAAGACACAGACACGAGATGTGCAGTTCAATCAGAGTCCAAAGTTTATTGAGAATAGGTCCCATATTTGTATTCAGAAAAGAGGAAGTAAATGTGTCATTGAAACTATTAATACTGTTCGTATGGGTTAGATCTTTGTTCTTAGAGCTCCTTATTAATTCATTAACTCCTTATTTGGTGTAATGTTCTCCTTCATCTAGAACATTCAAAGACAGTATGTCATTCTGGTTGTCATGTGACCAGATTCATGTCAAGTCATCGTGATCGTTCAGTAATGTCTCCTGAGCTCTCAGACATGTCTCTGGTGCTGTACTCAGAAGGAGAAAACTCCTCTGCATGACCTTGCACGTACTGTTAACATCTTGTATTTATAAGTATATATAAGACAGAATATTCCGTTAACTAAGTACATATAAAACAATATATAAAACAATATATAAAACAATATGGGCCTGCATCTTCTCTTAACTAGGTCAGCACTTGACCTTAAGTAACCTTAGACATAATGCATGAACAATAATCATTGTAATACATTTCACACAATATGTATGGGTTATCAGATTAATATTATTATTAGTTACTAAGTGGGGACACAGACGATATCCAAATTCTCACACTTACACTTTCTAAATGATCTCATGAACCACTGACAACTCCTAACTAACTGGTTTGTAAGTAATGTAATCCTTAATTTATAAATGATGAATTCATCCTTAATTTGATTATTAAGCATATTATATACATGCTTATAAATCAAGAACAAAGCATTTATAGCTGTATTTATAAACTGCTAACTAATGTCTATTAATGTGGGGCCAATGCTTCATAAATGATTAATTAACTAATGATTCATAGCGTGCAGTTATTATAAAGTGTTACCAATTAATCAAATTAGACAAGCAGCACAACAAAAAAATTCTGTGTTTATTATTGAGCCAGAATCATAATTGAGTCGTTGACTTGCCTTTAAATAATATCTATTTCGACATAATAATTGGAATTAACTTCCAATATTAGAAACAGAGGGATTTTTACATTATTCTGGATAAAGTGATTTGAAACAGAAATGGGACACAAATAGTTTGACTTAGTAACACACAACAAGTCTTGAAACAAGTATAATGTTTTAACGTGTGAAGTTCAATGCCGTTTAACACATCACATCCTAATTGATACAAGATATATAAGAATGCAATGTGCTTTTTACAGACACAAAGTTCATTGCATAGATAAACAAATACAATTACCACACGAGCAGACGAGTGTCATCATTGACAAACCATATCATTTTGTTCTTAGGAAAAGAACTTTGATGTTCTTAAGAAAATATTTGAGAACTTTGTCAGGAATGTTTGAGAATCTCACTCATGATAATTGTTACGAACTTCCTATTATTTATCTTAAGAACAATCTTATATTGTGTCTTCAGAAGAGTTTCTTACTGTCAGGCTCAGCTTTAGAAGTAGAGCTTCGTTATTACTGACCCATGATGATATGATGATATTCCCACTAATTCTCTTTCACAATCAAATATTATATTACCTCATTATAATAAATATAAAAAATGAAGCTTGTTATGATGACACAAGAATTGAACTATAGCATCTGAGATGACAATTCTTTGTGTTCTTTGTGAAGAATTTCAGAGCCTGATGAAATCTGTCTAAATTTGTGTGTTATGCTGCAAAATAGGTTTCACAGTACATGTGGTGAAGTACTGAAGGCACAAACTCTCGCTTTGTGCCTCCTTGCGGAATTTTCGCGAACTAGTTTCACATGTAAACGCCTTTCCCCAACGATGATAGAGAGCATTCTGGTTGACTACCTACTGTATGTTATTTCACCTGAAAGTCTAAATGAACGGCAGAAAACTGGTTAAAGGTCTCATGAAGTGTGCTTGTTTATTGTTTAATACTGTTGTATGAGGTCTACTTATGAGGTTCGCGTGGTTTTTACATTCAAAAACATCAAAATCAATAAGTAACAGGCTATTTTCTACCCAGGTTTTGAGGCCAGCTCTACAAACGCTCTGTTTTAAAGGGCGTGGCACATTAAAGACTTTATAAGTAAACGCCCACTGCTATGATTGGATAACAGTTGGAGTAGTTGGAGCCTTCTGTGAAGCCGTCTGTGAATTTGGTCGGAGACGTAATGTTAGGTTACACATTTGCACCATTCACAGTTTTCACAGGGCATCAGTATTATCTGGACACCTCCTGTGATTTATAAATGACCTCCACACATCAGTATTTCAAAACAAGACAAAACAAAACCCACGAGGGGGGAAACAAGACAGGGTAACTATAAACCAAAACAAGGACACAGACTAGTTAGACTGGAGAAATAAACAGTTACCACTAAATACTAGAACTACACTACAAAACAGGAACAAGGCAAGACTAGGCAATATAAAGACAAGATACAAGGTACAAAGACAAGATACAAGGTACAAAGACAAGATACAAGGTACAAAGACAAGATACAAGGTACAAAGACAAGATACAAGGTACAAAGACAAGATACAAGGTACAACATACAAGCATCAAGAGCACAAGACAAAGAACATGAGGGTGTTTTAAAGGGGAAAACAGACAAAGGATAATTGGCAAGGGACAGGTGAGGGTAATGAAACACTAATGGGAAGGTAACAAGGAAACGAGATGACGGGAAACACAGACAAGACATGAGAAAGCGCATGTCAGCTAATATATAAGCAAAGTCATGTCTTTCTCACAAAACACCCAAGGGCTATGCCATGTCTCCAATGCAAGACAACAATAAACATGACATGATAGCGGAATCATGACAAGTGATCCTGAACCGGACAGAAGATCAACGCTTTCGCGGGTCTCAAATGTTACGAGAGTTTTCATGATAAATAAACAAACGGGAGACTCCCGGTAATTTATGGATATCATCCAACACCCCAAATAATATCAAAACATTTTAAAACAGCCTCCATTATTCTGCTGTGATTTTACTTCATCCCACCTTTAAGTTTCTTGGTCTGAGCGATATCACTTTATAAGACGTTAATCATTATGATACTTTCATATTGAATGCAGCAGCGTTTTGGACTTTTAAAGAGTTGGCGTCTCAGAAGGATGTGCATTTAAAGCTCACCGTTCTTAATGTCTCTCCACTGATTAAAAATGTTAAGGTGTGCCAGGTAAAGATGATTGACAGGCAATATTTGGCCCGCGGGCCGCCAGTAGAGCACTGCTGTATACGTCTCTTCTGTGGAATCCTGATGTTCAATTATTTATCATTGTATGAGTCTGCGTGTACGAGGAAGTAAACTTGCCCAAACTCATGTCAGTTGTTACTGGAAGGCATGTCTTGTTCTTAAGACAACAACACTCCAATTCTAAAAACAAAAGATTCAAAAACACCTGAGATCTTATCTTGAACAGACGTGCAGAAGAGATATATAGAGAGTTATAAAAAAAAGATCATACAAAGACTTGAATAGTGTAAATTTACTCAAGAGGAAATGTTAACAAGACACCTAAACTATGGAACAGTCTTCTGATGTCTATCTGAACTCTTCAATGTTCTTATTTAGATCATTTGATTTATCCCCAGAGAGGAAACTTCTTTTCACAGAGGGTGTGTATACAACACACAGACATGTTGGGCTTCCATGTTTTATGGGTTCATTCCATAGACACAATGTCTTTGTACTGTACAAACTGTTTATAATATTCCCTAAACCTAACAACCACACAACACTTTCTGATCTTAGATTTTCAGTTAATTCTGTATGAATTACAAGCTTGTTTCCTCATAGGAACCCAAAAAATTCCCCATAAGGTCAAGGATTTTGGATATTGTTTTTCCTTTTTTTTGTCAGAAGTTTATGAGGCACTGATGTTGTTTATTTGAGCGTTCTTTAAAACCCCATCACTGCCCATTTTTAATGTGGGACCCTTTTTAGGTGTGGTCAGGATTAAAAGAACGCCAGTTTATGTCAAGTCAGTGTTTTGTACTTTATTAAAGTGAATTATAAATATTTTATAAGAATATCATTTGGTATTGCGAGATATACTGTACTGTAAGAGAGTGAATGAACTGATTTTTGTTATCAAGTTAAGACACACAAAACCTACAGAATGTTTTTGTACGTGTTGTTTTTCTGTCATGAATGATGTAAAACTGGTTTGATTCCTTTTCTGTTCTACAGAAAAACACACCCCCATTCCTGAAACGTGACGTGTTAAACAGACGTGTTAAACAGAAGCGCATAAGAGAAGCTGTCATTACATTTACATTAAGACATTCAGCAGACGCTTTTATCCAAAGTGACTTAAAGAGAAGAAGATTACTCATTATTACTCATTTTATTACTCAAGATTACTCATCTCTGAAGGTGAGTCTTGAATCCTTATCATTACTTATGTTTCTGCAGTGATGTTTTATGATTGGTCATCAAACAAACCTGTATAATCTTCATCATATTGAGAATATCCATTTTTCTATTATTATCAAGTAATATTATCGTTAATTGCCTTGTTTACGTATGTTTATATGTGAGTTTCTCTGTAAAATCCAAAGCACTTTACTTAGAAAGGAAATAGATTGTGGACTTGTCAATGTCAATGGCATTGAATCAATATCACTTTTGCGCCCCCATTAATGTACAGCTGAACACAATTATATAATTGAGAGCTATCATGTCTAACAGGCAGGAAATACAAAGAATTGAATGTTCTCAAAAAGTCCTGAAACACTTTTCAGTCTTTAATTCTAAATGAAATACAGAAAAAATCATTAAATCTACAAACACATTGAATTGCTCTTTTCTTTTGTTCTTTGGTTAACGTCACAGTGACAGGGGTCCCAGCAGCAGGTTTAAGAGTGCGGCCCCTTTAAGAGCTTAATTGATTTAAAAGCCTTTACATGAATAAGAGCATGATTATATAATGTAACGCTAGACAAATGATGATCAAACAAATGTTTTTGCGTGCTCCGACGTGTTAACATTGAAATCCCTACAAAATTTCTATTTGTGTAGAAAATATATTTAATTTCTTTTTTCTATAAGCACAAGTTTGCAAAGCCTACTAAACTTTTTAGGCTTTTAAAAAAACATTAACATTAACTCCAGATATGAACTTGAAACAAACAGGTTTCCAAAATCAGCAAAAACATTTTCAATCACTTCTTTAATGAGTATTTAAGCATTCCTATTAAATTTGGCAAAAACGCTTAAAAAATACATACCCGAAGTAAAGTGCATTCTGTTCTTGAAACATTTTGAGTATATGCATGGTTTGGGTATCTTTTGAAAGGTGAGACTCTGAAGTTTGTTCCTATACAGTCAGAATCACTGCAAATCTTACTGTTATTGAGTAATAGAATTTTAAACACACTGAAAGAGCTGAAAAAATATTCCGCCTTCTTTTTATTTTTAAACAGTTGCCTGCATATGACTATAGTTGGGAGCTACTAGCTGGAAACACATTGGGATCACAGCATGAAGCCTTACCAATCAAACTTGATGACAATACCTTTGAAAATGTGTTTTGCACATGTTTATCCAAGTTTATAGCAAGGCGGCCTTCTAAAAAGGCAACTTGGAGACTCCAAATGGCCCTTTTCGATTGTGTGGTGCTGTCTCCACTGATATGCACAGGCTTGTGATGTGCTCTGTGTGTAGTGGGCGATAGAGCGGGTATGTCAGCAGCCGCTGGCAGCTCCTCAATGAGTGTCTCCCTGAATGCCTTCTGGTGCATTGGTACCTCCCCATTACCTTTTGTCATATGAAGGGCTGCAACTTTTTATAATCGATGAATCGGATAAAAACTAAAAACACGTAAAGCATTCATTTCCAACCCTTTATTCATAAACAGAACTAAAATCTTTAGAAAGTGCACAAACATGATGCTCCTTGAACATCCCTGAGCTGTTATAATAATAATAAAATAAAAATGGACTAACACAAAAAAAATACTCATGGATGCTTTACATCTGCCAAATATATAGACTTTTTTTAAATAAAGTGCTACTTGAGCTGCCAGAACAGTAAATCATTTATAAAAAATTTAAAATTATTTACATATAAAAGAACAATACAAATCAGAAAATTTGACAGGATTTGTTTGAATGTCAGAACTTGTTCTCTACACTACACTGCAGACGCACACACTCGCAGATGCACACACTTTTGCAGACGCACACACTCACCAACTCTCACACTGACACACTCTCTCTCTCTCACTCTCTCTCACTCTCTCTCTCACTCTCTCTCACTCTCTCTCTCTCACTCTCTCTCACTCTCTCTCACTCTCTCTCACTCTCTCTCACTCTCTCTCTCTCTCACTCTCTCTCTCTCAAGTTCACTTGAAGCTTATTCATTCAATTATTAGCATCATTGTAGTAAGTGCAAGCTTCATTTATACACCACATTTAAACACAGCTTAAGATGACAGAGTGCTATAAAAGAACTTTAAAATTAAATTAAAAAGTACAACACACACAAATATATTTGTCAACAATAACCTTTATGGGACAAAGCACAGAATACACACTGCAAAAATTGCTTTTCTAACTTATATGTGGACTGACAACAGGACAAAACTACTATCACAAATCTTAAATCAAGATACATTTACTAGACACATGAAATATCATAAGAAATGATGTCTTGTTTTCTGAAAAAACACCTCAAAATGAAGTGATTGTTTGCTTAAAACAAGCAAAATTATCTGCCAATGGGGTAAGAAAAAAAATCTTAATGAGATATAATTTCAAAGAGTAGTTTTAAGCATCAATTAATTTTCTCATGCTATTTTTCTTGTCTACATTTAAAAATGAATGGTCCAAAAAAGTTGAGTGATTGAAAACGTGTCTTTAGTCTTGCAATGCAAAGTGCAAAGTAACTATACCACCCGTGCTTTACTTCTGTTATTAACGAGCTAATGTTAACTTGTCATGCTTGTCAAGCTGGATAACGAGTAAACACCAGCACCAGGGACATTACGTTCCTCACTTCAAAACGCAACAAAAGTATGATTCTGTAGTGACTTAACCTGCTGTTGAACTCCCTTCCTCCTCACCAAAGACTCAAACATGTTTGCGTTTCAGGTGCTGGATCATTGCCGTGATGCTCCCGTGCCATGTGGCTTTAGCATATTTTGCAGTTAACACACTTTTTCTGTTTATTTTTGTGTGAAAAGCTCCCACAGCTTGTATGACTTGGGCTCGCACAGATTTCTCTGCCTCAGTCATGTATCTTTCCTCCGCTCGTTTATTTTATTTTTGCTCCGCCCTGTCGATGAGGCGCCGAACTCTGCTAGCATCAGTGCGCGAGAGAGACCGAGTGTGTTCACTCCGCTCCGCGCTCAAATAAAGTTTTTTTTTATAATCAATCGTCTCCGTGTCGCACGACACAACGAATCGATTATGAAATTTGTTGCCAACTCTTTTAGTATCGATTTTTATCGATTTAATCGATTTGTTGTTGCAGCCCTAGTGATATGCTTGTAGGCAATGTCTAAGAAGTGATAAAAAAGGTCTTATACAACTTCTGGGTTTTGTGGATCACTTTATAATAGCTGATTAGGGCATCAGAAAGTTCCACTCCACCCATGCACCTGTAAGGACAGATACAACAACATTGAGCCACATATTTTATTCATTTCAAATAGCATAATATTTTGTTGATCATAAAATACATACCGGTTGTACTCCTTCACTGTTGGTGGAACACAGATGTCCTTCAACACCCAGTGCCCATCTGCATCTCTGACTCTCCGCTGAACAGTGTCTCCAGCATGGGTCCCTTGTGTCTCGCCACTGGACAAAGAGGAGGGGGTCCTTTCTTATCCATCGGATGGTGCCACGGGGAGATTTAGAGTCCAGACTATTTGTTTTGGATTTTGGAAAGCCAATTCGATTTGTCCGTATGGTTCCGCATGATCCTCTTCTGAAGGAGGTCACAGAAAAGGGAGGGACTTGTGTAGAAGTTGTCTACATACAGCTTGTATCCAGTGCCAAGCAACTGTGTGTCAACAAGCTCCATGACAGACTCATAACTGAGCCCCTTGCCACTGTTTCCCTGCAGCTTTCCCTCATACACAAAAAAGTCCCATGTGTAGCCATTGCTGGAGTCTGGCAAAACAAAAAGTTTATACCCCCAGGGAACAGGCTTGTTCTTCATTTATTGTTTTGGCCCAATACGTGATTTAGAGGCGACCATACGCTCATCTATTGATATTTCCTGCCCAGGGGGATAGTTTGCTTTGAAGGCATCCCTTATTTGAACATACAGTGGGTTTATTTTGAACAGTCGATCAAATTCTGCCGTACCTCTTCTTTGCCCGTTGGCAGCATCATCCACCAAGCTATTGAGGTGAAGGGAGTGGCAGATCCTGAGAAACTTCTTTCCTGAGAGAAGATTTTTAGGGAATGGCAAACTGTATAGATTACCTCTTCGCCAGTAATCAGTTATCGCAGGGAGTTTTACAAGACCCATATAAATGATCATGGCAATGAAAGCAAACATATCCTGTAATGTCACGTCAATCCACGGTTTGGAGGATTTTGAGTAGTGAGTTTGGCCGTAGTCATTGGTGTTTTGAATTATTGTCAGTAACATGGAGTTTGTAAAAAAAGTTGAAAAGCTGTAAACTGTGTAGGTAGCTGTACACATAACCTCAGGTCCGGGTGAATTTTTGGGTCTGAAGGTGATCTGTGGTGATGTCAACATCATTCCATCTCTCTTCAGATGTGCTGGTTGCCATATCAGCGTCACTGCTTCTGCTGGCACTTCTCCCTCGTACAGTACCTCTTCCTCTCCCTCTTCCTCTCCCTCTTCCTCTTAGTCTTGACCTCTCTGAGAAGTTGTGGAATGAGACTCCTCTCCTGATGAGGTGCTGTCATCATGTGCTTTTTGCTTTTTGCTGACTGGCTTCCAGTCTTCATCTGATTCACTTTCAGATGATTGTCTGTGATATAAAATATAAATAAATAATAAAGTTCTATATTCTACTATTTTACATGCATATAATGTAAACATCAAAACACAAACCTCAGTACCAACAGTAAAATATGTTTTATAATATAAGAAAACACTTGTTTTGGACGTCTTCCCCATCCAAAAATATCTCCTCCGCTACTGAATCAACGGAGGAAACATCGCTCTCTTCTTCTGAAATGTCTTCCTCCAAAAAATCTGCATATTAATCTTTTCAGAATTGTATTGGCTATCAGATACGCCCGTCATTAGCAAACTATGACGCGACAGGATCGATCTATTGTCAATCAAATAGAGAACTGTCCCATCCTTCATCCTGGGCGGACCTTGGCCATTACTGGCTGTTGTCACCTCTTAGATGCACCTATTCGCTCAAATGAGGTATCAATCAAAGGACAGAGGTCAGTGGCCATTTTTAAATAAAAAAATCTGCAATGCTTACATGCAGGGGCGCCACCAGGAATTTTGGGCCCCATGACAAAAAATCGAATTGGGCCCCCTCTGCGCAGCTGTTGTCACCGCATCTCTAGGACCTAACTGTCCCATCAAAATCTTTACATAACTCTAATTAAAGGCTTACAACTGTCTTGCTTCTTGTAGTTCAATACTTGTACAAGCAGAATATTTACTGCTGGTGATTTTTACATGCATGCAAGTCTATTATGCAGTTCACTATTTGATGCAAGATTAAAAGCAACCATTAAAAAATTGCTGTCTCAATGTATTTTTATTGTAATTTTTTGCAACAAAGGTAACTAATCACAAGTAACTTCACCGTCCACCTCCAGATCCCTTTCTAAAGTTGCGCGCCGCCACTGAGACTTCTTCCACTTCCAGGTACCCAAGTATGAATGTACAGGTTAATGCAACTTAAGTCGCTTTGGATAAAAGCGTCTGCCAAATGTATAAATGTAAATGTTTTGCTAGCTATCTTATTTCACTATGGACATTAAGCAAAAGGTTAATACCACTCACAGACTATAGACCAGTGGTTCTCAACTCTGACCCGTGAGATACATTCTCCTGCTGCGTTTAGATCCAACTCTGATATAAAACACCTGAACAAGCTCATCAGCGTCTTTACAATAGATGCGTTCAACTTAAAGAGGCACTACGCAAATCTGTTATCGTATGACATTTAAGTACCGCAAAAGAGATTCAAGTGCAGATTGCGTGGTACGCATTTTAATCGCTCTGGCGGTACTTTATCGCGATCTGATAAACAATCTGCGCAGCCGAACATTAAGTTGAACGCGTCTGTTCCTGAAGTGACTGATTATCCTCTTCAGGAGTTCCATCAGTGTTGGTGCTGAACTCGGCAGGAAGGTGGATCTCGCGGGCCAGAGTTGAGAAGCACTGCTATAGGCTACACACCTTTCTCGGTGAAAAACTGGGTTCCATTTTGACACACTTTCGTTTGTCTTTCCTCTCTTTCCTTTTCTGTAAACCAGATTTTGATTAGGGAACATTGTCGTCACTGTAGTTCTGGCTCATCTACTGAGAGAGCGCTAAGGAAGGACCAAACCATTTCATTCAGATACAGAGGGTGGTCGGTCAATATGGATGTTTACTTTTTGGTCAATAGGAATTTTTAACTTTTACTTCCAAAAACAAATAGATTCTTAATTGTATTATTAAATAAATATATATAATGAATGATGATGGTTTGATAATTTTATATTAGTTTTTTTCCAATTTTGGGGCCCCTGTCAGTCATGGGCCCTTGGAATTGTCCTAACTTTCCCCCCCTATACGGCGCCCGTGTTTACAAATGAAGAGACGCTACACCACAGAACGCGTCAGAGATTTGGCAGCTCTGTTGACTACATGGAAATGACACTACCATGTTCCTTGGATGTTTATTGACATATATATGTGCTGTGGACTAAACATTTCACTGAACTGGATTAACTGGACCCTTCAGAGTGTAACTATACCATTTTTGTCGGAATGTTATCTATCAGTGGCTTTATGGATGAGTTTCTTCGGTTTTGTTGTTGCTTATTTGGTTGTTGGTTGTTTAACGAAGACTCTGATTGCATTGGCTGTGTTGATTGTATCTTAAAATGGTTTACATAGTTCGAATCACAAGAATCTCAGCTTTTTAAAGATATGTGATATGTTTAGGGGGTTTTTTTTCTAAGTTGTTGTATTTCCCGATGTTATCAACCAAAACACACAGTGTACCGCAAACGGCACAGCCGAATGCTAACAGGATAATAAATACTTTAAATCGGGTCTTCGTGTTAAAAAGTCTTCTTTTGAACTTTAGCTGAGCACAAACCCATATAATGATACTGTTAAAATCCATGCTTTTAACCATGTGACATGTCCATTCCGGAAAAAAAGAAGTATAAAAAAATGGCTCTTACTGCTATGATGACCGCAAACAAGACTTAATAAAAGATAACTTTGACGAGGAGCGCTCTTCACTATTACTGTCGTTTTCATCTAAAGGGGCAAATTAAACATTCAAGAAACCCGGTAATCTACTGCTGCTGCTTACTCACCTTCAACATAATAAGCATGTTGATCTGTGACGGTGTGATGATAAATGTGTGTTGGCGCTGCACACAGGAGTTTCCTCGGGCATGGAGGTTTGTCCCAGAGGGAACTGAAGTAGTTGGTTAGTTTTGGAATTTTAGCTATAAGATTAATCTCATGTTTATTTCTCCTTTTTGCGCACAACCATCACTTTTTGAACACCAACAGGCCAAACGGAATTCTCGACATACGAAAGCACAACACAAAGATGCGTTTCCTGACGTAATGGTGCAAATTGTGAAGTGATTTTGATTGGACCATCAATTACATCAGTCAGGAACATTTTCCAATAGTTTCTTGTTATTTATAGTCAACCACCTATATACATTGTCAGTCAATGATGTAAGGACAGCTCCCATTTCCTCCAATCATGTTAATCCGGCCCTGCCTGTGAAGTATACTGCTGTCGACTCTTATGCGTACACGCATGTATTGACACAAACACATTGTGACATATTGCAACACCTCTCAGGGCCTACAGGGGTCAGGTCTTCTCCACTGCCTTAAATCGATGCTCTCAGGACACGGTTATCATCTGGTGGATAAACTTATTACTGCAAGAAATGGAAGGAGCATGCGTGACCTGCGCGTACTTGAGGTAACACAAACCCGGCGGTGCTCCTGCAGCACCTACATAATCACAATGATGGTGGTTTGGTGAAAAGTCAAGATTTCTTCAACATTAATTACGCTGTACAGATATTTTTACTCACGCCGAAACGTTGCTTTTTCATCTCAGTTTCTCTGCAAATCCAGCATCACATTGTGCCTTGTTTACAAAGGAATCCACAGTGAAATGAAACGAACAAACACTCAAAAAAATAAACTTTAAAAATAAACTTCAACCACGCATTACTTATATCAGAATATGAAGGAAGCGTCTGTTCTTACATCACCAGGCACTGCACAATGTTGCATGTTTGTCGCTTGGTCTCTCTTGGAAATCCTTATTTTTGCACATGTAACACTGGATTAGCCGCTTTCAAGAGCCCGTCGCTTAATTTACAGGGTTGCCAGATCTTCAGAGAAAAAAATAAGCAAAACAAGATGAAAATTAACTAATAAAATACAAATTGTTTATACATTTTATAAGATAAAAAACATTTATTAAGACCTAAGTGTCGAGGCTTTTTGATCTAAGACCAAACAACAAGTATAAAAGCGCTTACTAATAAAGAACATGGCAACATTGCGAGAGAGCAGAGGTGCAGAGATGTCCCTATGGTTACCAGTTTGTCAATCATCCCAAATGCAGGAGTGTGTAGTATGTGTACATAGCTTAAGTCATTCACTAACAAGTGGGCAAGACTAGAGAAGCAGTCATTGATATTCTTCAGTGGAGGCGGTGTTTAACCTATAGTAAACAGAACCTGGTGTTCGCTGGGCCTGTGTTAATAACAGTTGTCCTTTCATTATCAAAGACGTCTTCAGTTCAGGATGTTTGCTTTAATACTATATGGAGTGTTTATATAACAAAAGCTCAGGTTAAAATAGATACCTTAATTCATGATCCCTTAAATATATCGTCAGGAGGTAAAGATACTTTCATGTTGCCTGTATCTGTATTTTGAAATAAAAAAACATGGAACCTTTGGACTTGCATTTTACGAATGACAAAAGATCACGATTTCAGGTGCTGGAAAATCAACAAATCAATGATAAAACACTTTTGCATGTGTAACCTGTACCTGCACCCAATGACAAGTTCACTAGATCACACTCACTAATGGACCAGTGGCTCAGAAGATTTTGATTCGCTCTAGGAGAGAGATGATGCAGCAGCAGTGAACACTCAGACCAACAGGTAAGTTAACAAATTGTAATTTTATGTGAGCCAATATAGCAACGAAATTTGATGTATGGACAGTTAAATGAATTCAAAATTATCTCTTCCTCTTCTTTAGAATCAACTCTATTCAATTTCCTAGAATTACGAATCACCAAAAAAAATAATTAGTGAAATCAATTTCCAGTAAACCCTCTAATTCACTTTTCTTCATTCACTATAAATCTCCACCACAGGATTTTACCCAGATTCAAATGAAATAAAATAACATAAACACACAATTATTCTCACTTCACAATGATCCCAAATCAAATTTCTCTGCAATGAACCCAATCAGTCCATTAATTCAGTTCTAACAGTCCGTGAACTGTTCAGTTCAGTTCTGGAATCATCTTCCTGATGAACCAATTAGAAAATGCACAGTTCTGTCCTACCATTCAAAGGTGAACGATTCAGTTTCGGCTTCTCTTTTCTCAGGAAAACAAGATTTCGTTCTTGGGTGGCTCGCCAGTCCAACTCCACTGTAAGACATCCAAAGAGGAGTTGAGACGGTTCACAATCCTGGATTGACTCGCAATTCACTTGAATACCAGCAGATGGATAGCACTCAGACGAACGTTCCAGCATTCACATGGAAATAAAACACATAAAAAAAAAACCTGGCCTTGAAACACAAGACCAAAATAAAAATTAGCACCTCGTTTCATTAAATCACTTTTAGTTTACACAACTTCTTATAAACACATCACAACGTTCATTTATGAAACCGCAATAATACATTTTCTTGCACACTTGCTTGTGATATGTTATTTCACACAAAATCACTCTTCATTCATTTAATTTCACCTAAATGACCTACTTTCAGTGTTCAATTTACACTCAATTGTATCTTTTACTAATACTGCATTAAATAACCAATGCTTTAATGTAACTCACTTAATATGACCTTGAATATAAAACTACACGGAATAGTAAAAAATAAATACACTATATTGACTCACCAAGGAACTCGAACACAATGTGCATCTGAAGAACAGGAAAATTCAGATGACAATGTTCCAAACCATCAATCTCACATACACGGCTTCTCTCTGAATCCTTGTTAGAAATATATATATAGGCACATGGACTATTAGCATTTAGCTAACGTACCCTTATTGCATCATTAACACGCGGTCGAACACACTATGAGCATAATCACACCTCTTACTACATTTAACCGTCACTTAACTCTATATTATCGTCATATGAATGATTAAAGACAAATTTAACAACTCACATGAGTTTTCGCTGGATTTAGAGCTTAAAATCTCCCGGAGCAGCAACAACCATCTGCTCTCATCAGATTCATGGAGGGAAAAAAAACTAAATCTAGTACGCACTACTTTCCAAAGTCCCGCAATAGCGGAAGTTCACATGACGTCACTCAAAGCGCGATCTAATTGGAGGCCTTCCAAAAGAAAGTAACACTCATTGAATAATTTTATAATATTCATATTTATGTTTTTTTTCACTTTTATATCACTAATAAATCCTTTTACAACTTATATGTGCTGTGTCAAAATCTTTCATTTAACTTGAAGTTTATTCTGTCCCTGCCAACACTTATTGGTAACCTGGGTTACACATGCAGTATTTGTTAATTTTGCCTCTTATTCATTAATACCTCACACTGGGTCCTATAGACGTGACTCTACAGTACTGAAATTGCATAAATTGTTTAAACTGCAAAACTTCCAGCTTCTGGTGGAAATGATCAAAAGCCTTATAAAGTGACCATTTCAAGACATGTTCCCAGATAGCACAGGGTCGTCTGTAAGATGTCTGCTTAAGATCTCAAAATGAGCAAGTCTGTATTCATGCAAAATCTTACCGCAAAGAGTTGCTCCTAGTGACAAAATTCTAAGAAAATTCGTAGAAATGTGGGCCCTTACAATTATAGAAAAGATCCTAATAAAGAAAAAAGTAATTCATAAAGGATCTTATCCTTTAAAATAGCTCTTATAAGGTCCAACATTTTAGGAGTAGCGAGGAGGACTTTTAAGAGACTAAAGGGTTTCTTTAGTAGCAGAGAAAATTTACGAAACACGAAAAGTGAAAAGTGAGAAGAAATGTGTTGCAATGCATGACAATTTCCCTATTATATTTAAGGTTTATCAGATTTTTTTATTATTTTGTTTGTGTGTGTGTTCAATTTTAGATTATCTTGGTTTAGGTTTTCTTCTATAGCTGATTCGATGCAATGGAAATTGTAAAAGAGCTATAAAATACAATTACATGAAATAGAATGACAGTGAGTTAATAAGACACAGCGCATTTGATCTTTGTGACCGATCCTTTTAGAGACACGCTTACATCTCCAAAACAGCGCAGAAATGCCATAGCGCCAGAAATCGAAGAAATCTCTACATGAACATATTCAGCAACAGGTGATGATTTTGTTCTGTCACAACCTTCTATGGGGATCACACAAACACTTACAGCACTTACCGTATTTTCCGCACTATAAGGCGCACTCGATTATAAGGCGCACCTTCAATAAATGGCCTAGTTTAGAACTGTTTTCATATATAGGGCGCACCGGATTATAAGGCGCATAGAATAGAAGCGTTTGACTGGGTTTGTGTTATGCATCCACTAGATGGAGCTGTGCTGGCGCAGGTCATCTTCTTGCTTCCTCCACCTCCATACCATTGATTCATTAATGTTGAATTCTCTCGCTGCTGCTCTATTCCCATATTCTACTGCGTGAGCGATAACCTTGAGCTTGAACTCTGCGTCGTAAGCGTGTCTCTTGATAGGTGCCATTTTGGGGTCTTTATACACACAGGTGGTGTGGGACTGTGAGTAAGCACAGTACCGGTGTTTACTGACTACGGTAGCCGTAATGCTGCAAGCGGTGCGACTTCGTAGTTTACCAGTCGCACCGAAACATTTTTTTATTATTAAATTGTTTTATTGGTTTTTCATACCGAGACATTTTGACCGAGCGCCTTGATCCATATAAAATGCGCTCCGGATCATAAGGCGCACTGTCGTTTTTTGAGAAAATTAAAGGCTTTTAAGTGCGGCTTAAAGTGCGGAAAATACGGTACACAAACTTATTGTGTCACTGTTCATTTTCTATCAAATACATTGAAACTAACAACATGGTTAATAATAAAGAATATAAATATTTTTTTCGTGCTTGTGTGTGTGTGTGCGCATGAGTGCGTGTGAGTACAGTAAAACAGAAAAAGGATGTGCAATTTCAAATAACAATCTTAAAAGCGCTATTATTTCCCTCTTTTTTGCCAACCAGCCAATAACAGTCTTTAAAAGACTGTGTCATACAAAGCAACGGGGTCAGCCCCGCCTCCTCACTAAGATAAAAGTTTTTGTCTTTTCCTTGCTCAGAGTTTCTATCTTAATAGTTAGTAACAGAGGCATGTTTAACAGTCATACTAGGCTTTGAATCCGTGGCAGAAGAAAGACGTTTCTTACAAAAGAGGGTTTTAACGACACTCTGATGTTGTTTCTGAATCCCAGCTAACAATATTTTAATATTTGTTTTTGGTTATTCAGTTCTACATTTAAAACAACATGATTTCAAAGCACCTCCTGTATGATTTTTGTATGATGAGGAAATTAAAACTGCTGGTTGTCTATATGGGTCCACACTACAGGGTGTTAAAAGTAACACTTAACCAGTGTTGAAGTTCATGAGATATTGAAGTGATTAATAAAGTGTTGATTGATCAATAATGATGAAGACCTGCTGTTAACAAACACAATCACTGAAGAAAACACAAACAACAATAGTTCATTTTGAGGTCACCTTCATGGATTAACTGTATCTGCTTTCCATTACCCTTAAATATGAGCAAATTGAAACAGATCATTGAAAATACGTCCAATGGAAACGTCAATTTCACAAAAATCGTATTATGCACTAAAGATTTTTTTTTTTAACCAGGATACAAAATCCCATTACATGGTTAAACAGAGACGCAGTGGTTCTTCAATATTGTTTTAATCGACATTTAGAAAATACTTTGTAAAACTGTAACGGAAACCCGGGCCCGTATTCATGAAAAATCTTAGTGTGAAGAGTTGCTCCTAGTCACAAAATTCTAAGAAAATTCTTAGAAATGTGGGCGTTTCCCCTTAAAATTACAGAAAAGATCCTAGTATAGAAAAAAGTAATTCAGGAAGCATCTTAACCCTTAAAAGAGGTTTTAAGGTCAAATATTTTAGGAGTAACGAGGAGGACTTTTAAGAGACTAAAGAGTTTCATAGCAGAGGACGAATGGACGAAACACAAAAGGTTGCAATCCATGACAATTTACATATTACTTTTAAGGTTTATCAGATTTTAAAGATTTTTAAAGCGCTATATTAAATTAACTTGAATGACAGAGTTAATAAGACACAACACATTAGATTGTGCAGGGTTCATGTTTGTGACCGATCCTATAAGAGACACGCTTACATCTCCAAGACAGCGCAGAAATGCCATAGCGCCAGAAATAGGAGCAGTGGCGGCTCCAGACAATTTTGATTGGGGGGGCAATGGGGGTCTTGGTCATTTACAGGGGGGTCTCATGCAACCCCCCAAAAAATACAGTGTACACTGCTAATAACTGCATATTACTGCTACTAAACAAATAAAACCAGATCCATGGACACTGTGAAAAAAAAAGATGACAGGCAAAACAAAAAGCCGCGTCTTTTGACAGAATATTCCAGCCACTGTTTGAACCAAGAGTAACTAAAACCCCTGGATGCTAGCTGCCCCTGCGATCCAAAAGAACGACACGGTTATGATTTTAATTTAGGCTGTCTTGGTTTCTCGGCTTGGCCATGGCTTAAATCCCCCGTTAAATCCATTCCATTTCAAATAACATATGTGCAACAACAAGTTCAAAATGAAAATAAAAATTCAATTATATCAATTACATTTGTAATCATAAAACCTGTGTAGGACCTTCCAAATGTAATTGATATAATTGAATTTTTATCTTCATTTTGCACTTAATGTTGCACATACGTTATTTGAAATGTATATTTATGTAACCGGTCTGCAACTGACCGCTGTTACGTTACTGTCTCTGCGTTGTGTAATAGAAGGACCAGGACACTGTTACTGCGGTTCACCAGACCAGGGATGTTTATTAACAGTCGCTCACACCCAACATGGACTGATCACCATCTGTGAATCAACATCAACAAAGATGACAAACTGCTTGTGAAGATCTCATCATTACATCACCTCTCTCCACCGCATGCAATGCAAACTCCATTAACAATCAAAAATAATACACATAACATTGAAAGATGTGGAATACCTGTGAATCAACATCAACAAAGATGACAAACTGCTTGTGAAGATCTCATCATTACATCACCTATATGGTACAACACTAGTTAGCTGATTAATGACTCAAAGCCCTGTTAATGCATATCATACGGCCCACACAATATATCTCCACATTATTGATCCACTCACACATATAACATGCAAAAGAACACAATACACAGTCTCTGTACTGTTCACCAAAGGGATATCAACACGATTAACATACTTTACAAACTTAATTTGCTCATAGATTGAAGAGCTCTGAAAAACGCTTACCTCTCTCCACCGCATGCAATGCAAACTGAAGAGAGGCGCGCACACACTTCAAAATGGCACCACAGCAGCGGCAGAAGAAAATATCAAAATAAAAGTCTCTGAAGAATAAATCGTAAAGATCAACATATATTGCTCAGAGAAAAACGGAAATACATCAGTAATAAAATAATAAGGATTTTAGTGAAAAAGCAACAATACATTAAACTTGTATTGTATTTATTATAACTCGTTACATTTAGATACACAATTGCATTGTCAATTTACATACTGGATTGCCATTTTGCATATTACATATGCGAGTTGCTCCGGTCCCACCTCCTCATCCTCCAATTCCTCGGTGTCCTCTATTTCTAATTCTAGGATCAAGCAGGGCTCGCCATCCACTGCAACGGGTATATTTTCAGTCCTATTTCCGTCTGCAGTCAATTTGTTTTTAGGTATGACGAAGCGATCCATTTTTAGCTTCAATAAAGTATATAAATATATAAAGTGCGTTGCAGCACTTGCGGGCTCGCGGCAGCGCCTTAAACGCAATGACGCAAGGCGCAGCGGCAGCAACGTTCATGGGGCGTTGCAGTGATTCTTATGTTTATATTTTTTGATATTTCATATAAATTATGAATTATTATTGTTCTGCGTAGTTTGAAGAGGACCATTGTTAAATCTTTATCCCGGATATATATATTTTTATATAAATTAAATATTTTGTTAATCAGGGAGGGGTGGGGGGTCAATTGGAGGGTCAAGGCGTTTTTTGGGCGGGTCTTGAGGCTCCCCAAGACCCCCGCTGGCGCCGCCGGTGAATAGGAGTAATCATAATTAACATATTTGGCAACTGGAGGAATGCAACTACACAACAAACAATTACAGCAGTTACAGAAACTTACTGTGTCATTGTCCATTTTCTATCAAATACCGTACGCTGATATTAATAGATATATACAGTTGAAAGAAAAAGTATGTGAACCCTTTGGTCTTACTTGGATTTCTTCATAAATTGGTCATAAAATGTGTTCTGATCTTCATCTAAGTCACAACAATAGAGAAACACAGTCTGCTTAAACTAATACCGCACAAACATTATATGTTTTCATGTTTTTATTGAACACAACATGTAAACATTCATAGTGCAGGGTGGAAAAAGTATGTGAAACCCTAGGCTAATGACTTCTCCAAGAGCTAATTGGAGCCAGGAGTCAGCCAACCTGGGGTCCAATCAATGTGATGAGATTGGATGTGTTGATTAAAGCTGGCCTGTCCAATAAAAAACACACACCAGTTTTGAGTTTGCTGTTCTGAAGAAGCGTTGTCTGATGTGAACCATGCCTCGCACAAAAGAGCTCTCAAAAGACCTACGATCAAGAATTGTTGACTTACATAAAGCTGGAAAGGGCTACAAAAGTATATTGAAAAGCCTTGATGTCCATGTGTCCACGGTAAGACAGATTGTCTACAAATGGAGAAAGTTCAGCACTGTTGCTACACTGCCTAGGCTTGGTCGTCCTGTAAAGATGACTGCAAGAGCACAGCGCAGAATACTCAATGAGGTGAAGAACATTTACATTTACATTTTACATGTAAATGTAAATGTAGGGGGGCAGTCGTAGGGGGGGCAATGTAGGGGGGGCAGTCGTAGGGGGGGGCAATGTAGGGGGGGCAGTCGTGGCCTAATGGTTAGAGGGTTGGACCCGTGACCAGAAGGTTGCCGGTTCGATCCTCAGGTCCAGCGGGTAACGATTGAGGTGTCCTTGAGCAAGGCACCTAACCTCTACTTGCTCCCCGGGCGCTGCAGCGATAGCTGCCCACTGCTCTGGGTGTATGTGTGTTCACCACTTGCTGTGCGTGTGTTCACTACTCTCTGGATGGGTTAAAAGCAGAGATAAATTTCGGATATGGGTCACCATATCTGACAAAAACAGGTCACTTTCACTTTCACTTTTCACTTACATTTAGTCATTTAGCAGACGCTTTTATCCAAAGCGACTTACAAGTGGGGTAGGTAATGGAAGCAATTAGGACATCATAAGTACAACAAAACCATAAGTGCAATCAAAAATAAGGTTCATATAGTCCAACACAGTATACAGAATCATTCATTTTTATTTTTTTTTTAAAGAAGAGAAGAAAAGAGTAGAGAAGAGAGTTGAGTCAGAACAGATCAGTCAGATGTCAGATGTTGGCGGAAGAGATGTGTTTTCAGGCGTTTCTTAAAGATGGCTACAGAGTCTGCAGATCTTGTAGCAGTGGGCAGATCATTCCACATAGGTGGAACAGATCCGGCGAAGGTGCGCGAGAGAGATTTTTTACCTTTATGGGATGGCACCAGAAGACGCCGTTCGTTTGCAGATCGTAGGGATCTGGCGGGTACATATGTCTGCATTAGTGAGTGAAGATAAGGTGGTGCCAAACCAGTCGTGGTCTTGTAAGCCAGGAGCAGAGTCTTGAATTTAATGCGAGCGACTATAGGGAGCCAATGTAGCTTAATGAGTAGAGGAGTGACGTGTGCCCTCTTCGGTTCATTAAAGATAACTCTTGCCGCAGCATTCTGGATCATCTGTAGAGGTTTGGTTGTGCAAGCTGGAAGTCTTCCCAGTAGTGCATTGCAGTGGTCCAGTCTGGACAGGACTAGAGCCTGTACTAGGACTTGCGTAGCATGCTCCGATAGGAAGGGTCTAATTTTCCTGATATTGTAGAGGATGAATCTACAGGACCGGGCGGTGCTGGCAACTTGATCTGTGAAGTTGAGCTGATCATCGATCACCACTCCCAGGTTTCTTGCCTTTCTGGAAGGTGTGATGGTTGATGAGCCCAGTTGAATGGAAAGGTTGTGATAAGTCTTTATATCAGCCGGGATTACAAGCAGTTCTGTTTTTGAAAGGTTCAGCTGTAGGTGATGGCCGTTCATCCAGAGTGAGATGTCGGCTAGGCAAGCTGAGATGCGTGCAGAGACAGTCGGATCGTCAGGGCGAAAAGACAGGTAGAGTTGTGTATCATCCGCATAGCAGTGATAGGAAAAGCCATGTTTCCTAATGACAGAGCCTAGGGATGTCATGTAAACAGAGAATAGCAACGGACCAAGCACTGAGCCCTGAGGAACACCTGTGTCAAGATGTTGGGACTCAGACACCTCACCTCTCCAAGATACACTAAATGACCTACCTGAGAGGTAAGACCTGAACCATTGTAGCACCATTCCGGAGACCCCCATAGCCTTGAGAGTGGACAGGAGGATGTGATGGTTAACAGTGTCGAAGGCGGCAGATAGATCCAGTAGGATGAGAACAGATGAGTTGGAGGAAGCTCTTTCCAGTCTCAGGGCTTCAATGACAGAGAGCAGCGCAGTCTCAGTGGAGTGACCGCTCTTGAACCCAGACTGGTTGCTGTCCAGGAGGTTGTTCTGGGCGAGGAAGGATGAGAGCTGGTTACATACAACACGTTCTAGAGTTTTCGCAGCGAAGGGGAGTAGGGATACCGGTCTGTAGTTTTCTAACAATGCAGGATTAAGAGTAGGCTTCTTTAGTAGTGGGGTAATACGGGCCTCTTTGAAGAGTGTAGGAAATGTGCCAGTGGTGAGAGACGAGTTGATAATGTGAGTCAAAGAGGGAACAACCGATGGAGAGATGGCCTGGAGGAGATGTGTGGGGATGGGATCTAGAGGGCAGGTAGTCGGATGGTTAGAAGAAATTACCTTTGAAACTTCCTCTTCAGATAGGAGAGAGAACGAGGGGAACAAGCATGTGTCTGGGGATTGACTGTGATCAAGAGATGCTGGCGCAGAGAATTGATTGCTGATGGTGCTCGTTTTCTTTACAAAGAACGATGCAAAATCGTCAGCTGTTAAGTCTGATGGAGGGGGGGGGGTGGGCGGGCAAAGGAGAGCGGAAAAGGTTTTAAAGAGAGTACGAGGGTCAGGAGAGTTGTTGATTTTAGTGTGGTAGTATTGGGTTTTCGCAGAGGAGACATCCGCTGAGAAGGAAGAGAGAATAGACAGGTAGAGAGAGAGGTCAGTGGCTTCTTTTGATTTGCGCCACTTTCTCTCGGCAGACCTGAGAGAGACGCGATGCTCACGGAGAACATCAGATAACCAGGGGGCAGAAGGAGATGCACGAGATGGCCTAGATCTTAGAGGGCATAAGATTTCTAAGCAGGAGGTTAGTGTGGAGCAAGGGTTTGGGTGGCGGTGTTAGCATCAAGGAGAGAGAACTGTTTAGGGGGTGGGAGAGTAGCAGAGACTGCAGAGGATAAGCGGGAGGGAGAGAGAGATCGTAGGTTGCGTCGGAATGTGACCAGTGGGCAGGCATGTGTTGTGTCTGGAGAAGTTAAGTCGAGATCAAGAGTGATGAGGAAATGATCCGACGTGTGCAGTGGGGTAACCTGGGAGTGATGGGTGAAGCAATAGCGTGTGTAGATGAGATCAAGTTGATTACCGGACTTATGGGTTGCTGAAGTGGGGACTCGCTTGAGGTCAAACGACGCAGTCAGGTTGTTGAAATCAGCAGCCTGTGGTTTTTCTAGGTGGATGTTGAAGTCTCCAAGTACCACCAGAGGAGTACCATCCTCGGGGAATGATGACAGAAGTATATCTAATTCCTCCAAGAAGAGTCCAAGGTGCCCTGGGGGGCGATAGATAACTACAACATGTGTTTTAACAGGGTGGATGACAGTGACAGCATGAAACTCAAAGGCGGTGTTGTTGCATGAGGGTGCCAGCTTGTTAAATTTCCAGTCGTTAGGAATAAGTAGACCGGTTCCTCCGCCCCTCCCTGATAAGCGTGGGCTGTGGGAGAAAGTGTAGTTATTAGAGAGGGCAGCCGGTGTGGCAGTGTCCTCTGGTTTGATCCAGGTTTCAGTAAGTGCTAGAAGAGAAAGACCAGAATGTTTAGCAATAGCTGTGATGAAATCTGCCTTGTTTACAGCGGATTGGCAGTTCCATAAACCAATAGGAAAGGTAGTAGAGGTATTGTTGGATGCTGAAAGAGTACGGAGGTTGTAAGCATTAGCCATGCGTGGCCTTCTGCGGGTTACCGTTGGTGTACGAGATGTAACGACAGTGTAGATTTGAAAACACATAGTGAAAAAAAGAAGGACTGCACAAGACAAATAAAGATAATAGATAAAGTGCCATGAAATAAGTGCAAAACAGTAATACTCAAGTGCCTTGTCTGTGTCTTTGCTCGGTGGAGTCGCACAGGTCGAGTCGATGGTCTTTACTCTCTTCGGTCTTCACGCGATGAGGGCAGCACGCGACCGCAGCACGCGGTGGACAATCCCACTAAATACCCTATTCAATCACGTAATTGAATTCAGCAGGACACGCCTTCCAAATCTCCGAATATTAACACGCAAACAAATGCAAACTAACAGCGCGTGACTCAGTGGACGCAAACAAAGGAAACGAAACTGCGTTAGACTATTAAACACAAATGATCGATTTTTCACCTACGATTTCCAGTTGATTCTTAAGCTGCAACAAAACTGCTTCTCCCACGAACTGACCTTACAACAACTGTTTAAGTACTGTAGCTGGCTTTGGACACGCCTTCCAAATCTCCGAATATTAACATGCAAACAAATGCAAACTAACAGCGCGTGACTCAGTGGACGCAAACAAAGGAAACGAAACCGCGTTAGACTATTAAACACAAATGATCGATTTTTCACCTACGATTTCCAGTTGATTCTTAAGCTGCAACAAAACTGCTTCTCCCGAAGAAGAATCCTAGAGTGTCAGCTAAACACTTACAGAAATCTCTGGCACATGCTAACATTTTTGTTGACAAATCTACAATAAGGAAAACATTAAAGAAGAATGGACTTCATGGGAGGACACCACGGAGGAAGCCACTGCTGCTGTCCAAAAAAAACATTGCAGGACGTTTGAAGTTTGCAAAAGAGCACCTGGATGTTCCACAGCACTACTGGCAAAACATTCTCTAGACAGATGAAACCAAAATTGAGTTGTTTGGAAAGAGGACACAACGCTATGTGTGGAGAACAAAAAGCACAGCACACCAACATCAAAACCTCATCCCAACTGTGAAATATGGTGGAGGGGGCATCATGGTTTGGGGCTGCTTTGCTGCCTCAGGCCCTGGACGGATTACTGTCATCGATGGAAATTCCAAAGTTTATCAAGACATTTTGCAGGAAAACTTAAGACCATCTGTCCGCCAACTGAAGCTTAACAGAGGATGGACGATGCAATAGGACAACGACCCAAAGCATAGAAGTAAATCAACAACAGAATGGCTTCAACAGAAGAAAATACGCCTTCTGGAGTGGCCCAGTCAGAGTCCTGACCTCAACCCGATTGAGATGCTGTGGCATGACCTCAAGAGAGCGATTCACACCAGACATTTTGTAATGATGAATGGTCCAAAATTTCTCCTGACCGTTGTGCAGGTCTGATCTGCAACTATAGGAAACGTTTGGTTGAGGTTATTGCTTTCAAAGGAGGGTCAACCAGTTATTAAACCCAAAGGTTCACATACTTTTTCCACCCTGCACTATGAATGTTTACATGTTGTGGTCAATAAAAACATGAGAACATATAATGTTTGTGCGGTATTAGTTTAAGCAGACTGTGTTTCTCTATTGTTGTGACTTAGATGAAGATCAGAACACATTTTATGACCAATTTATGAAGAAATCCAAGTAAGCCCAAAGGGTTCACATACTTTTTCTTTCAACTGTATATATATAGTACATGTGTGTGCATGTGTATGGTAAATCTGAAAAAGGTTAGTAATGCAATTTCAAGCTTACGACCCCATACTCAACAGCGGCCTTTTTTCCTTCTTGGCAAACCAACCAATCACAGTCTTTAAAAGACTGTGTCATGCATAGCAATAGGGTAAGCCCCGCCTCCTCGCTAAGATAAAAGTGTTTGTCTTTTCCTTGCTCAAAGTTTCTCCCAGATTGGTCCTGAATCGCTTTTCAGATACGATTCCCACGTAGAAGTTTTTAAGCTAAATTGAGAGCTTTCTTAGAGGATTCATGGAAGCTTTAAGAAAACAGAACCTGATTTTCATTCTCTTTCAACAGGTGCAGTGTTGTTGACTTAAAGGGATCATTTGATGAGGCTAAAACAAATATTATTGTTGGCTTTAGATGTAATATAATGTGTATACATGATTTAAGGTTGATAAACGCTGTATTTTCCACATACTATGAATGTTTGTATCTCCTCTTTGCTCCGCCTCTCTGAAATGTGCTGATATTTTACAAAGCTCTGAAAAGTGAGGTGTGCTACGATTGGACAGTCCACTAGTGCTTAGTGATTGGTGGAATACTGCACGGAAATGTAACGCCTCTTACCATATTCATGGCTGCGACGGTACAATGGGATTTACAAGACCGCCCACATTACTTGTGTTTAGATTTGGGTGGTCTTAGTCAAATCGTGTAATGAACTGACGTGGATTTGCCGGGATACGGTTACACGAGGCGTTTCAGGCGGGTCTGGGTGAGCATTCGCTTCTAGATAAAATACATCTTTTGATCCGACACTTACATTTTTGCCATTTTACATGTCTAATACATGCATGGGCAACTTATAAAAGGAACCAAAGACACAGAAAAACACATATATCCGGCGAATCACCCCTTTAATCACATTTGTATGTTGTGGCAAATTTGCTGTAAGATATAATTCACCCCAAAATGAAAATTCTGTCATCATTTAATCACCCTCAAATTGTCCCAAACCTCCATACATAATCTTTATTCACAACACAAAAGAAGATATTTTTAAAACGGTTGAAATCTAAACAGTTCTAGGGCACCATTGTAGATTTTGTCCGCTATTATAGTAGTCAATGGTGCCCTAGAACAGTTGGTTAAAACATTCTTCCAAATATCTTCTTGGTGATCAACTATATTTATGCAGCTTTGGAACAATCTTAGGGCGAGTAAATGATGCCAGAATGCTCATCTTTGGGTGAACTAACCCTTTAAGTAGCATGAATGAATGTCATTGTTGAATGTGTCTGCTGCAGATGAGTAAAGTCAGTGTTGATGTGAAGGCGGACACAAGTTCAGCTGTAAATGCTCCTGTGATCACTGGAAACACTTTCAGAGGAGACGTGACCATCATCTGCAGCTCAAACACTGCAGGTACAATAAAACACAAACACAAATACAACATGATCAATCTCACAGTGTTTTCATTCATCTTTTCTCTCTTCACAGAGCAGCAACTCACACAAGAACAAGGTGAATCA
This sequence comes from Triplophysa bombifrons, assembly GCA_029783895.1. NCBI lineage: Eukaryota > Metazoa > Chordata > Actinopteri > Cypriniformes > Nemacheilidae > Triplophysa > Triplophysa bombifrons. The sequence continues at coordinate 29,586,757 of CM056449.1, forward strand.
ACACTAAACATCAGACTCTAACAGCACTTTACATTCTGTCCTCACAGAAAACATGACTCAGTTAGTTACCGTTAAGTGTTGAGTGAATGAAACAGTCCATTTAGAGACTCTAACTTTAAACAATCCAGTTGAGTGTAAAAAGGGATTTGTTGAGTCAGAACAGCACTACAGTCGTGGCCAAAAGTTTTGAGAATTACATAAATATTCGTTTTCAAAAAGTTTGCTGCTAAACTGCTTTTAGATCTTTGTTTCAGTTGTTTCTGTGATGTACTGAAATATATTTACAAGCACTTCATACGTTTCAAAGGCTTTTATCGACAATTATATGACATTTATGCAAAGAGTCAGTATTTGCAGTGTTGGCCCTTCTTTTTCAGGACCTCTGCAATTCGACTGGGCATGCTCTCAATCAACTTCTGGGCCAAATCCTGACTGATAGCAACCCATTCTTTCATAATAACTTCTTGGAGTTTGTCAGAATTAATGGGTTTTTGTTTGTCCACCCGCCTCTTGAGGATTGACCAAAAGTTCTCAATGGGATTAAGATCTGGGGAGTTTCCAGGCCATGGACCCAAAATTTCAACATTCTGGTCCCTGAGCCACTTAGTTATCACTTTTGCCTTATGGCACGGTGCTCCATCGTGCTGGAAAATGCATTGTTCTTCACCAAACTTTTGGATTGTTGGAAGAAGTTGCTGTTGGAGGGTGTTTTGGTACCATTCTTTATTCATGGCTGTGTTTTTGGGCAGAATTGTGAGTGAGCCCACTCCCTTGGATGAGAAGCAACCCCACACATGAATGGTGTTAGGATGCTTTACTGTTGGCATGACACGGGGCTGATGGTAGCGCTCACCTTTTCTTCTCCGGACAAGCCTTTTTCCAGATGCCCTAAACAATCGGAAAGGGGGTTCATCGGAGAATATGACTTTGTCCCAGTCCTCAGCAGTCCATTCACTATACTTTCTGCAGAAGATCAATCTGTCCCTGATGTTTCTTTTGGAGAGAAGTGGCTTCTTTGCTGCCCTTCTTGACACCAGGCCATCTTCCAAAAGTCTTCGCCTCACTGTGCATGCAGATGCACTCACACCTGCCTGCTGCCATTCCTGAGCAAGCTCTGCACTGGTGGCACTCCGATCCCGCAGCTGAATCCTCTTTAGGAGACGATCCTGGCGCTTGCTGGACTTACTTGGACGCCCTGAAGCCTTCTTTACAAGAATTGAACCTCTTTCCTTGAAGTTCTTGATTAACCTATAAATTGTTGATTTAGGTGCAATCTTAGGAGCCACAATATCCTTGCCTCTGAATCCATTTATATGCAATGCAATGATGGCTGCATGCGTTTCTTTGCAGGTCACCATGGTTAACAATGGAAGAGCAATGATTTCAAGCATCACCCTCTTTTTAACATGTCAAGTCTGCCATTCTAACCCAATCAGCCTGACATAATGATCTCCAGCCTTGTGCTTGTCAACATTCTCACCTGAGTTAACAAAATGATTACTGAAATGATCTCAGCAGGTCCTTTAATGACAGCAATGAAATGCAGTGGAAAGGTTTTTTTGGGATTAAGTTAATTTTCATGGCAAAGAAGGACTATGCAATTCATCTGATCACTCTTCATAACATTCTGGAGTATATGCAAATTGCTTTTATAAAAACTTAAACAGCAACTTTTCCAATTTCCAATATTTATGTAATTCTCAAAACTTTTGGCCACGACTGTACTATAATGACTTACTACACATCACTTTGACTTTCGTCCATACGTCTTCAACTGTTGCTTTGTTGGAAGTCAGTAGCCTGTTTAAACTCCATCATAAGGTTTGTTATTCACAGATGATTGGCTCATTTCACATGATACAGAATAACTTCAGTGTATTCCAGTAAGAGCTTGTGTTCAACTACACAGAAATAAAACACTAGACTGACTCCTGAAGTCTTTTTTTGAAGGCTTAAATGATCGTGTTATTTTCTCATCTCATAATGAGATATACATACGTGACACAGCTCAAGACAGCTACACTATGCTAAATTAACTTAAAAATATACTGCATTGTGTTTGTGAAACTTCTTTCATTTTTAGTTGTTTTACTTAAATGTCTTGACAATACTCAATGAGGAGATTCTGCTTAAGTGTAGAAGTAAAAATATGAGATAACCGGTTGCAATTTATTTAAAGGGATAGTTCACCCAAAAAATAATATTCTGTCATCATTTACTCATCCTCTGATTGTTCTAAACCTGTATACATTTCTTTATTCTGCTGAACACATCTACTGTATATAAAACATCTGAACTATAAACACAAAACTAACTGAGAAAGAAAGATTCTGAAGACTGGAGACGGGACAGATATATAAACACATCACATATTTAGATATATATGCCTCATATTTTCACACTTTTCATTCGCTTAAATGCATTTTATGCCCTATTTATTTAATCCTCCCTAATGTCATGATGTTTTTAACTTTTCCATGTGAGATTTGTTTCATTTGGTCTGTAATCCTCCATTAGATGAATTGAAATGTGTGAATAATGATGAACATGCTGATGTGAATAACATTTGTGTTGAATCATTTCTCTTTTCTTCTGGTCGTTTATAATAACAGAGACTTTAGGATTACAAGAGTTTTTCAGAAGTCATAAGATCTACATGAAGGAGAATTCAAAACGTGTTTTTGAGGGTATGAAGGAAAATGAAGCCAATCTGAATGAGATTTACACAGATTTGTTCATCACAGAGGGAGATATGAAAGAAGTCAACCGTGAACGTGAGATTCTGAAGATTGATGATGCCTTCAAAAACACAACCAAGACATCACAGTACAAACACATCAAATGCAATGAGATATTTCAGTCACTGACAGACAAGAAGAAGATTATTCTGACCAAAGGCGTCGCTGGAATTGGTAAAACAGTCTCTGTGCAGAAACTCATTCTGGATTGGGCCGAGGGAACAGCCAATCAGGACGTAGACGCCATGTTTCTGTTTCCATTCAGAGAGATGAACCAGATTAAAGACAAACACATCAGTTTTCATGAGTTTCTGCAGGAATTTTATCCTGAAATAAAAACAAATGTCATAAAGTTAACAGAGAAATGTAATGTGGCGTTTATCTTTGATGGACTCGATGAGAGTCGCTTGAGTTTGAATTTTAAAAGCAGAAGACTGAGGAGTGTTGAGGAAAGATCATCTGTAGATGAAATGATTATAAATCTGATCAGAGGAGATCTGCTTCCATCATCTCTCATCTGGATCACATCAAGACCAGCAGCAGGCAATCAGATTCCTTCTAAGTTTGTAGGTTTGTTCACTGAGGTGAGAGGATTCACAGACCGGCAGAAAGAGGAATACTTCAGAAAGAGAATCAAAGATAAGAGTCAAGCTGATGAAATGATCAAACACATCAAGAGATCTCGTAGTCTCTACATCATGTGTCACATCCCCGTCTTCTGTTGGATCACAGCTACAGTACTTCATTACATTCTCATCCAGAACAATGAAGAAAACATTGACACGACGCTCACTGAGATGTACATTCACTTTCTGCTGATTCAGATGAACATGAAGAACCAGAAGTATGATGAGGAACATGAAGAAGACTATATAAAGCTCTTAGAATCCAATCAAACCAACCTTCAGAAGTTGGCTAAGCTGGCGTTTGAGCAGCTGAAGAAAGAGAACATCATCTTCTATGAGAAAGATCTTGAAGAATGTGATATTGATGTGAGTGAAGAATCAGAGTTCTCAGGAATGATCGCTGAGATTTTTAAGAAAGAATCTGTTCTTCACAAGACAAAAGTCTTCAGCTTTATTCATCTGAGCGTTCAAGAGTTTCTGGCCGCGCTGCACGTCTTCCTCTGCTACATGACCAACAACATGAAGGACCTTGAGTTTTTCATCACACCTGAACAAGACACAAAGATTTCTCTTCATGACATTCTGAAGAAGGCCATTGATAAAGCCATGAGGAGTGAGAGAGGACATCTGGATCTGTTTTTACGCTTTCTGATGGGCCTTTCACTGGAGTCTAGTCAGAAACTTCTCAAAGGTCTGCTCACATGCACTGAAGACACCAGAGACAGCATCACAGAAACAACTCAATACATTCAACAATTACAGGACAAGGAGAACAGAAAAACAACTCTCTTCATTCAACTATTACAGGACAAGTGGATCTCAGATGAAGCTTCAGTGAACCTGTTTTACTGTTTACTGGAGCTGAAGGATCAGTCATTATATGAGAGAATCCAGAAATACTTACATCCAGATGATTCAGATTCAGTCATAGAGCTCTCAGATTCAATGTGTACACTGATGATCTATGTGCTGCTCATGTCAGAGAACGTGCTGGATGAGTTCAACACGAACAGATATAAGACACGGTGTAAGAAGAGACTCGTTCCAGCTGTGAGATGTTGTAGACGAGCGCTGTGAGTTCATTCAGTGTTTTTACAGCCTCTCAAAATAACAATATTCACTCTGTGAAAGTACAGGCTGTGAATGAACACTGGAATATAATCTAGATCAATCTTCTTCTGACAGATTGTCTGGGTGTGGTCTGACTGCTGAGTCCTGTGAAGTTGTGTCTTCAGCTCTTCAGTCCTCTGAGTGTCCTCTGAGAGAGCTGGACATGAGTAACAATGATCTGAAGGATTCAGGAGTGAAGCTGATCTTTGATGCTCTCAACACTCACAACTGTCAACTACACACACTGAGGTCAGACACTTTCACTGAAAATACTAAAAAATAATATATGATCCTGTCTGTCATACACTAGATGTTCTTTATTCACTTCAGCTGAAATGACTGTGTGCTTTACTTTAATATATTGGTGTAAAGGAAACTTAGTGTTTGTTTTTAAAAAGTCTTGTTTGACTTCAAGCATCATTAGTTTATTTTGAGCTTGTTTAAACTTTATCCTCTTCTGGGGGGCTTTTAGAATATGGAGACATGTGACTGGCTCATGAGGGCAGTGTGATTGTGCGACGGTGACCTGAGGACTTTTCATCTCTTCAAATGCGGTTACGGTCATATTTGAAGTATATCAGGTTTACTGGTCTTTTGTCACAAATAACCTCATGACCTCATGACCCTTTAAAAGCTCATTTCACTCCCCTTGAAATGACAAATGAAAAGACATAATTTTGTTGAAGGTTTATTTTTGACTAAAGAGGTTTATCATGTCACATGATCACATCACATCTGGTTGATAATGTGAGTTAGGCTGAGTTCACACATCATTTTAGCCCCAATTCACTCACCGACATGTTTTGCGCCGACAAATGGTCGAAACTGGAGGTACATCAGTGCTCATTCACATGAGTGACAATAACACAGTGTGAATTATCAAAGACGTGATCTGAGAGAATCACTGACACTCATGACATATGTGGATGTGTGTGATCTTTTCAGTGTAAACAGAAGTCTTCTTTATTTAGATCAACATGAATCTGAGAGTGATAATAACATTAATGTTTATTAGTGCTTTGCTATATCATCTTTTTTCAACTTGCACAAGCAAACAAAGCACTAATAAACATTAATGTTATTATCACTCTCAGATTCATGTTGATCTGAATGAAGAAGACTTCTGTTTACACTGAAAAGTTCAAGCACATCCACATATGAAATCACTATCCATCCAAACTAAAGCATGTCATATTTTGTATGTATGTGTGAGTGTTTATAGATGTGTATGTACACAGAGTTTATATGTATGTGTGAGTATTGTATAGGTGTGTTTGCACGATTTTATATGTATGCGTGAAAGTGTACATGCATACATTACTAACATAAGATGTATTGGTATGGATTTCACATAAGTGTGCACATTTGTCATATGTGTTTGCTTGAACATCCAATAGTATACATGTATATGTGAGCAATGTGTATGTGTGTACATATGTATTCATAAGAGTCGTTTCATTTAAACCCTATACGGCTCCTTATATTGAAACAATAACACGTGATGTTAATGGTTCAATAACGACTAAGAGAGTTCAGAAGAAGTCAGAGCAGATAATGAAGAGCGGCTGGTTCACAATCATCAGTCATAGACTCTACTCTATCAGCTCAAGTGAAGCAGACAAACATTCTTACCTGAAGTCATCTCTAAAGGATCACACATCATCTTCTGCTCAGGTGAACTCGTGAATACGTCACACGCAGCACACTCAGAGTCAACATGTAGGCCAGTTTGTGTTAACATGTAAGGATATTTTTACGATATGTAAACGATGTGTAAGTGAAGCCACAATATTCACGAGCAAATAAGAAGAAGAACAAGCAGCAGGAGGAAATGGCAAAACTTTAGCCAAGACACTTTGGCAATTGCTGCCATTTCTGTACAGAGGTGTGATTGGATGAGAAGTCAGAGCCAGGAGTGTTGGGATTGTGATGTGAAGAACTTTACTCAAGTTGATTTCATGCACAATTTCAGGATGTCAAGGGCTACTTTTATATCTGCCAGCGCCTCTCAAAAGCACTCTCACGGCGAGACACTTGTACTCTTCTTCAAGGGCTGGTTATACTCCACGCATTGGCTAGTTCACTTGGATGCGCGCCAAATATGACGTCATCACGGTGTTCGTGAAGTTCGCTTTGGGTGAGCGCGACCTTATTTCGCGTGGCGGCGATCTCAAAATTTTTTGTGACTCGAGCGAACAGTTCGCGCGGCGCCGCAGTCAACATGAAAGCTTTGAAGAGATTTTGGCTGAACAGATACGCCTGTACAGACATCTTTAATCATCTATGTGTCTGTTTTATATTGTGTTCAGAATAAAACTATATTTATCAACATTGCTCTTTTGAACTGTTCTTATAACTTCTCATATTTTATAACATAAAGACATCCAATGGGTTAATCTATGACAATGTACAGCAGTCCCTAACCAAAAATATGTAGAAATGTGTCTGCATTATGCACAGAAATGAAAGAGTGAACACAAAGTTTGATGTAAAAATGTATTAAATCAACAAACAATAGTTTGAAATGCATCCATCACGTGCATCTGCTTCACAAGAGTGATGTGTTCTACATCTCCATGTTTTGTGGCATGCAGCGGGTGAACATTCCATCTCCTTTTTCCCTTTTTTTTTGATAGTAGCAACAACACAAAATCTTCAACGTTTCCTTGTCAAGCAGCTGCTCGCAAGACGGCATTCTGAATGATCTGACGTAATTCCGGTAAAATTCCTACTTTTCTTCTACTTCCTGCGGATTTACAGGACGAATTCGTTTGTGTGCCCCCTGTCGTTTCAAAGAATATCTCAACGTCAAACGCGTCAAGTATAAACTTCTCGTCCGTTTGGGGAGATGAGCGCGCGGTCAGCAGAGGCTCTGGAAGCGGAGCCAGACTCGTGTATAAACAGGCCTTTATGATGATCAAATCTAACACTTCACTGTCCCTCCACTGACTAAACTCACTGCTCTCCTCCATGTTGTTATCATTAAACACATGACACAGTAGGTCACACCGGCCCAGAATTATGATGCTGGTCGATCTAGAATGAATACTGATATGACCGTTCAGACTGAGGTCGCATTGCAGAATATCAGACCTGTATCTGATTATGGACCACATATGTCTCAGATCAGATTTAAAAAGATCTGATTCCATGTGGTTTGTCCTGTTCACACTGACATGCAGTCAACAGATCTGGGTCACAGATGAGCAAAAAATGTGATTTTGGTGGCAGTGTGAACGTAGTCTATATGACAAAAATGTGACTCAGTTTGTGAAAACCCAGCTGAAGTCATTTTTGTGATTTACTGATTTCAACACAAAATCGTCCTCTTAGATGTAAAGAACATTCTGTGAAAATATCATCTTGACATCTTTAATATTGACTGAGTAAGACCTTGTCAGAGATTGAGATGATTGAACTCAAACGTTGATTCTTGTTATCTGTGAATTAGATTTTGAGCCTTTAGTCTGGTTTTCACAGACTGGATCACATATGAAGATGTCAGAGCCGGTGGTCCAGTGAACTGTGTGCTGACATGTTGTACAGCAGCACTTTGATCGACCAGAGTTTGAGTCCTGTCTCATGGTCCTGTTCCGCCGTCTCTCATCCCGTAACGTCCTGTGACTCTAACATTTGATTCAACTCAAAACATTAAAGACTGCAGATTTATTTAACACTAGTTTTGTTTTAGGTTTGTCAAAAGTTTTTAATAGAAATTTTGTAACAGTCAGTTTTATACGTTTGTCTTCAATTATATTTGTTTTGGTTGAGGATGATTTGTGTTGAGTTACAGTAACACACATTCTTCACAAGGGAGTGAATGATGAGAGTTAAACTCAGTCTGTGAGCACAGGATAGTGATGAGCACTCACACAATTCTCTCTGTTCTCTCAACCGCTCAACACTCACTCACACAATTCTCTCTGTTCTCTCAACTGCTCAACACTCACTCTCACAATTCTCTCTGTTCTCACAACTGCTCAACACTCACTCACACAATTCTCTCTGTTCTCACAACTGCTCAACACTCACTCTCACAATTCTCTCTGTTCTCACAACTGCTCAACACTCACTCACACAATTCTCTCTGTTCTCACAACTGCTCAACACTCACTCTCACAATTCTCTCTGTTCTCTCAACTGCTCAACACTCACTCTCACAATTCTCTCTGTTCTCACAACTGCTCAACACTCACTCACACAATTCTCTCTGTTCTCACAACTGCTCAACACTCACTCTCACAATTCTCTCTGTTCTCACAACTGCTCAACACTCACTCTCACAATTCTCTCTGTTCTCACAACTGCTCAACACTCACTCTCACAATTCTCTCTGTTCTCACAACTGCTCAACACTCACTCTCACAATTCTCTCTGTTCTCACAACTGCTCAACACTCACTCACACAATTCTCTCTGTTCTCTCAACTGCTCAACATTCACTCTCACAATTCTCTCTGTTCTCTCAACTGCTCAACACTCAGTCACACAATTCTCTCTGTTCTCTCATCTGCTCAACATTCACTCTCACAATTCTCTCTGTTCTCTCAACCGCTCAACACTCACTCACACAATTCTCTCTGTTTTCTCAACTGCTCAACACTCAGTCACACAATTCTCTCTGTTCTCACAACTGCTCAACACTCACTCTCACAATTCTCTCTGTTCTCACAACCGCTCAACACTCACTCACACAATTCTCTCTGTTCTCTCACCTGCTCAACACTCACTCACACAATTCTCTCTGTTCTCTCATCTGCTCAACACTCACTCACACAATTCTCTCTGTTCTCACAACTGCTCAACACTCACTCACACAATTCTCTCTGTTCTCACAACTGCTCAACACTCACTCACACAATTCTCTCTGTTCTCTCAACTGCTCAACATTCACTCTCACAATTCTCTCTGTTCTCTCAACTGCTCAACACTCAGTCACACAATTCTCTCTGTTCTCTCATCTGCTCAACACTCACTCACACAATTCTCTCTGTTTTCTCAACTGCTCAACACTCACTCACACAATTCTCTATGTTCTCACAACTGCTCAACACTCACTCACACAATTCTCTCTGTTCTCACAACTGCTCAACACTCACTCACACAATTCTCTCTGTTTTCTCAACTGCTCAACACTCACTCGCACAATTCTCTCTGTTTTCTCAACTGCTCAACACTCACTCACATAATTCTCTCTGTTCTCACAACTGCTCAACACTCACTCACACAATTCTCTCTGTTCTCACAACTGCTCAACACTCACTCACACAATTCTCTCTGTTTTCTCAACTGCTCAACACTCACTCACACAATTCTCTCTGTTCAACACTCACTCACACAATTCTCTCTGTTCTCACAACTGCTCAACACTCACTCACACAATTCTCTCTGTTCAACACTCACTCACACAATTCTCTCTGTTCTCTCAACCGCTCAACACTCACTCACACAATTCTCTCTGTTCTCTCAACCGCTCAACACTCACTCACACAATTCTCTCTGTTCTCTCAACTGCTCAACACTCACTCGCACAATTCTCTCTGTTCTCACAACCGCTCAACACTCACTCACACAATTCTCTCTGTTTTCTCAACTGCTCAACACTCACTCACACAATTCTCTCTGTTCTCTCAACCGCTCAACACTCACTCACACAATTCTCTCTGTTCTCACAACTGCTCAACACTCACTCACACAATTCTCTCTGTTCTCTCACCTGCTCAACACTCACTCACACAATTATCTCTGTTCTCACAACTGCTCAACACTCACTCACACAATTCTCTCTGTTTTCTCAACTGCTCAACACTCACTCGCACAATTCTATCTGTTCTCTCAACTGCTCAACACTCACTCGCACAATTCTCTCTGTTCTCTCAACTGCTCAACACTCACTCACACAATTCTCTCTGTTCTCTCAACTGCTCAACACTCACTCACACAATTCTCTCTGTTCTCACAACCGCTCAACACTCACTCACACAATTCTCTCTGTTTTCTCAACTGCTCAACACTCACTCACACAATTCTCTCTGTTCTCTCAACCGCTCAACACTCACTCACACAATTCTCTCTGTTCTCACAACTGCTCAACACTCACTCACACAATTCTCTCTGTTCTCTCACCTGCTCAACACTCACTCACACAATTATCTCTGTTCTCACAACTGCTCAACACTCACTCACACAATTCTCTCTGTTTTCTCAACTGCTCAACACTCACTCGCACAATTCTATCTGTTCTCTCAACTGCTCAACACTCACTCGCACAATTCTATCTGTTCTCTCAACTGCTCAACACTCACTCGTACAATTCTCTCTGTTCTCTCAACTGCTCAACACTCACTCACACAATTCTCTCTGTTCTCTCAACTGCTCAACACTCACTCACACAATTCTCTCTGTTCTCACAACTGCTCAACACTCACTCACACAATTCTCTCTGTTCAACACTCACTCACACAATTCTCTCTGTTCTCTCAACCGCTCAACACTCACTCACACAATTCTCTCTGTTCTCACAACTGCTCAACACTCACTCACACAATTCTCTCTGTTCTCACAACTGCTCAACACTCAGTCACACAATTCTCTCTGTTCTCTCAACTGCTCAACACTCAGTCACACAATTCTCTCTGTTCTCTCATCTGCTCAACACTCACTCACACAATTCTCTCTGTTCTCTCAACTGCTCAACACTCACTCGCACAATTCTCTCTGTTCTCTCAACTGCTCAACACTCACTCACACAATTCTCTCTGTTCTCTCAACTGCTCAACACTCACTCACACAATTCTCTATGTTCTCACAACTGCTCAACACTCACTCACACAATTCTCTCTGTTCTCACAACTGCTCAACACTCACTCACACAATTCTCTCTGTTCAACACTCACTCACACAATTCTCTCTGTTCTCTCAACCGCTCAACACTCACTCACACAATTCTCTCTGTTCTCACAACTGCTCAACACTCACTCACACAATTCTCTCTGTTCTCACAACTGCTCAACACTCACTCACACAATTCTCTCTGTTCTCTCAACTGCTCAACACTCACTCACACAATTCTCTCTGTTCTCTCAACCGCTCAACACTCACTCACACAATTCTCTCTGTTCTCACAACCGCTCAACACTCACTCACACAATTCTCTCTGTTCTCACAACTGCTCAACACTCACTCACACAATTCTCTCTGTTTTCTCAACTGCTCAACACTCACTCACACAATTCTCTATGTTCTCACAACTGCTCAACACTCACTCACACAATTCTCTCTGTTCTCACAACTGCTCAACACTCACTCACACAATTCTCTCTGTTTTCTCAACTGCTCAACACTCACTCGCACAATTCTCTCTGTTCTCTCAACTGCTCAACACTCACTCACACAATTCTCTCTGTTCTCACAACTGCTCAACACTCACTCACACAATTCTCTCTGTTTTCTCAACTGCTCAACACTCACTCACACAATTCTCTCTGTTCAACACTCACTCACACAATTCTCTCTGTTCTCACAACTGCTCAACACTCACTCACACAATTCTCTCTGTTCAACACTCACTCACACAATTCTCTCTGTTCTCTCAACCGCTCAACACTCACTCACACAATTCTCTCTGTTCTCTCAACCGCTCAACACTCACTCGCACAATTCTCTCTGTTCTCTCAACTGCTCAACACTCACTCGCACAATTCTCTCTGTTCTCACAACCGCTCAACACTCACTCACACAATTCTCTCTGTTCTCTCAACCGCTCAACACTCACTCACACAATTCTCTCTGTTCTCACAACTGCTCAACACTCACTCACACAATTCTCTCTGTTCTCTCACCTGCTCAACACTCACTCACACAATTATCTCTGTTCTCACAACTGCTCAACACTCACTCACACAATTCTCTCTGTTTTCTCAACTGCTCAACACTCACTCACACAATTATCTCTGTTCTCACAACTGCTCAACACTCACTCACACAATTCTCTCTGTTTTCTCAACTGCTCAACACTCACTCACACAATTATCTCTGTTCTCACAACTGCTCAACACTCACTCACACAATTCTCTCTGTTTTCTCAACTGCTCAACACTCACTCACACAATTATCTCTGTTCTCACAACTGCTCAACACTCTCTCACACAATTCTCTCTGTTCTCACAACTGCTCAACACTCACTCACACAATTCTCTCTGTTCTCTCAACTGCTCAACACTCACTCGCACAATTCTCTCTGTTCTCTAAACTGCTCAACACTCACTCGCACAATTCTCTCTGTTCTCTAAACTGCTCAACACTCACTCACACAATTCTCTCTGTTTTCTCAACTGCTCAACACTCACTCACACAATTCTCTCTGTTTTCTCAACTGCTCAACACTCACTCACACAATTCTCTCTGTTTTCTCAACTGCTCAACACTCACTCGCACAATTCTCTCTGTTCTCTCAACTGCTCAACACTCACTCGCACAATTCTCTCTGTTTTCTCAACTGCTCAACACTCACTCACACAATTCTCTCTGTTTTCTCAACTGCTCAACACTCACTCGCACAATTCTCTCTGTTTTCTCAACTGCTCAACACTCACTCGCACAATTCTCTCTGTTCTCTAAACTGCTCAACACTCACTCGCACAATTCTCTCTGTTTTCTCAACTGCTCAACACTCACTCACACAATTCTCTCTGTTTTCTCAACTGCTCAACACTCACTCGCACAATTCTCTCTGTTTTCTCAACTGCTCAACACTCACTCGCACAATTCTCTCTGTTCTCTCAACTGCTCAACACTCACTCACACAATTCTCTCTGTTTTCTCAACTGCTCAACACTCACTCACACAATTCTCTCTGTTTTCTCAACTGCTCAACACTCACTCACACAATTCTCTCTGTTCTCTCAACCGCTCAACACTCACTCACACAATTCTCTATGTTCTCTCAACCGCTCAACACTCACTCACACAATCCTCTCTGTTCTCTCAACCGCTCAACACTCACTCACACAATCCTCTCTGTTCTCTCAACCGCTCAACACTCACTCACACAATTCTCTCTGTTCTCTCAACCGCTCAACACTCACTCACACAATTCTCTATGTTCTCTCAACCGCTCAACACTCACTCACACAATCCTCTCTGTTCTCTCAACCGCTCAACACTCACTCACACAATCCTCTCTGTTCTCTCAACCGCTCAACACTCACTCACACAATTCTCTCTGTTCTCTCAACCGCTCAACACTCACTCACACAATTCTCTCTGTTCTCTCAACTGCTCAACACTCACTCGCACAATTCTCTCTGTTCTCACAACCGCTCAACACTCACTCACACAATTCTCTCTGTTTTCTCAACTGCTCAACACTCACTCACACAATTCTCTCTGTTCTCTCAACCGCTCAACACTCACTCACACAATTCTCTCTGTTCTCACAACTGCTCAACACTCACTCACACAATTCTCTCTGTTCTCTCACCTGCTCAACACTCACTCACACAATTATCTCTGTTCTCACAACTGCTCAACACTCACTCACACAATTCTCTCTGTTTTCTCAACTGCTCAACACTCACTCACACAATTATCTCTGTTCTCACAACTGCTCAACACTCACTCACACAATTCTCTCTGTTTTCTCAACTGCTCAACACTCACTCACACAATTATCTCTGTTCTCACAACTGCTCAACACTCTCTCACACAATTCTCTCTGTTCTCACAACTGCTCAACACTCTCTCACACAATTCTCTCTGTTCTCTCAACTGCTCAACACTCACTCACACAATTCTCTCTGTTCTCTAAACTGCTCAACACTCACTCGCACAATTCTCTCTGTTCTCTAAACTGCTCAACACTCACTCACACAATTCTCTCTGTTCTCACAACTGCTCAACACTCACTCACACAATTCTCTCTGTTTTCTCAACTGCTCAACACTCACTCACACAATTCTCTCTGTTCTCTAAACTGCTCAACACTCACTCGCACAATTCTCTCTGTTCTCTAAACTGCTCAACACTCACTCACACAATTCTCTCTGTTCTCACAACTGCTCAACACTCACTCACACAATTCTCTCTGTTTTCTCAACTGCTCAACACTCACTCACACAATTCTCTCTGTTCAACACTCACTCACACAATTCTCTCTGTTCTCACAACTGCTCAACACTCACTCACACAATTCTCTCTGTTCAACACTCACTCACACAATTCTCTCTGTTCTCACAACTGCTCAACACTCACTCACACAATTCTCTCTGTTCTCACAACTGCTCAACACTCACTCACACAATTCTCTCTGTTTTCTCAACTGCTCAACACTCACTCACACAATTCTCTCTGTTCAACACTCACTCACACAATTCTCTCTGTTCTCTCAACCGCTCAACACTCACTCACACAATTCTCTCTGTTCTCTCAACCGCTCAACACTCACTCACACAATTCTCTCTGTTCTCTCAACTGCTCAACACTCACTCGCACAATTCTCTCTGTTCTCACAACCGCTCAACACTCACTCACACAATTCTCTCTGTTCTCACAACCGCTCAACACTCACTCACACAATTCTCTCTGTTCTCTCAACTGCTCAACACTCTCTCTCACAATTCTCTCTGTTTTCTCAACTGCTCAACACTCACTCACACAATTCTCTCTGTTCTCTCAACCGCTCAACACTCACTCACACAATTCTCTCTGTTCTCACAACCGCTCAACACTCACTCACACAATTCTCTCTGTTCTCTCACCTGCTCAACACTCACTCACACAATTATCTCTGTTCTCACAACTGCTCAACACTCACTCACACAATTCTCTCTGTTTTCTCAACTGCTCAACACTCACTCACACAATTATCTCTGTTCTCACAACTGCTCAACACTCACTCACACAATTCTCTCTGTTTTCTCAACTGCTCAACACTCACTCACACAATTATCTCTGTTCTCACAACTGCTCAACACTCTCTCACACAATTCTCTCTGTTCTCACAACTGCTCAACACTCACTCACACAATTCTCTATGTTCTCTCAACTGCTCAACACTCACTCACACAATTCTCTCTGTTCTCTAAACTGCTCAACACTCACTCGCACAATTCTCTCTGTTCTCTAAACTGCTCAACACTCACTCACACAATTCTCTCTGTTTTCTCAACTGCTCAACACTCACTCACACAATTCTCTCTGTTCTCTCAACTGCTCAACACTCACTCACACAATTCTCTCTGTTCTCTCAACTGCTCAACACTCACTCACACAATTCTCTCTGTTTTCTCAACTGCTCAACACTCACTCACACAATTCTCTCTGTTTTCTCAACTGCTCAACACTCACTCACACAATTCTCTCTGTTTTCTCAACTGCTCAACACTCACTCACACAATTCTCTCTGTTTTCTCAACTGCTCAACACTCACTCACACAATTCTCTCTGTTTTCTCAACTGCTCAACACTCACTCACACAATTCTCTCTGTTCTCTCAACCGCTCAACACTCACTCACACAATTCTCTATGTTCTCTCAACCGCTCAACACTCACTCACACAATCCTCTCTGTTCTCTCAACCGCTCAACACTCACTCACACAATCCTCTCTGTTCTCTCAACCGCTCAACACTCACTCACACAATTCTCTATGTTCTCACAACCGCTCAACACTCACTCACACAATCCTCTCTGTTCTCTCAACCGCTCAACACTCACTCACACAATTCTCTATGTTCTCTCAACCGCTCAACACTCACTCACACAATTCTCTCTGTTTTCTCAACTGCTCAACACTCACTCACACAATTCTCTCTGTTCTCTCAACCGCTCAACACTCACTCGCACAATTCTCTCTGTTCTCTCAACTGCTCAACACTCACTCACACAATTCTCTCTGTTCTCTCAACCGCTCAACACTCACTCGCACAATTCTCTATGTTCTCTCAACCGCTCAACACTCACTCGCACAATTCTCTCTGTTCTCACAACTGCTCAACACTCACTCACACAATTCTCTCTGTTCTCACAACTGCTCAACACTCACTCACACAATTCTCTCTGTTCTCACAACTGCTCAACACTCACTCACACAATTCTCTCTGTTCTCACATCTGCTCAACACTCACTCACACAATTCTCTCTGTTCTCACAACTGCTCAACACTCACTCGCACAATTCTCTCTGTTCTCACAACTGCTCAACACTCACTCGCACAATTCTCTCTGTTCTCTCAACTGCTCAACACTCTCTCACACAATTCTCTCTGTTCTCTCAACTGCTCAACACTCTCTCACACAATTCTCTATGTTCTCACAACTGCTCAACACTCACTCACACAATTCTCTCTGTTCTCTCAACTGCTCAACACTCACTCTCACAATTCTCTCTGTTCTCACAACTGCTCAACACTCACTCACACAATTCTCTCTGTTCTCTCAACTGCTCAACACTCACTCACACAATTCTCTCTGTTCTCACAACTGCTCAACACTCACTCACACAATTCTCTCTGTTCTCTCAACTGCTCAACACTCAGTCACACAATTCTCTCTGTTCTCTCATCTGCTCAACACTCACTCACACAATTCTCTCTGTTCTCTCAACTGCTCAACACTCACTCACACAATTCTCTCTGTTCTCTCAACTGCTCAACACTCAGTCACACAATTCTCTCTGTTCTCTCAACTGCTCAACACTCAGTCACACAATTCTCTCTGTTCTCTCATCTGCTCAACACTCACTCACACAATTCTCTCTGTTCTCTCAACTGCTCAACACTCACTCACACAATTCTCTCTGTTCTCACATCTGCTCAACACTCACTCACACAATTCTCTCTGTTCTCACAACTGCTCAACACTCACTCACACAATTCTCTCTGTTCTCTCAACTGCTCAACACTCAGTCACACAATTCTCTCTGTTCTCTCATCTGCTCAACACTCACTCACACAATTCTCTCTGTTCTCACAACTGCTCAACACTCACTCACACAATTCTCTCTGTTCTCTCAACTGCTCAACACTCAGTCACACAATTCTCTCTGTTCTCTCATCTGCTCAACACTCACTCACACAATTCTCTCTGTTCTCTCATTCCCCCTGTTCTCTCAACTGCTCAACACTCACTCACACAATTCTCTCTGTTCTCACAACTGCTCAACACTCACTCGCACAATTCTCTCTGTTCTCTCAACTGCTCAACACTCTCTCACACAATTCTCTCTGTTCTCTCAACTGCTCAACACTCTCTCACACAATTCTCTCTGTTCTCACAACTGCTCAACACTCACTCACACAATTCTCTCTGTTCTCTCAACTGCTCAACACTCACTCTCACAATTCTCTCTGTTCTCTCAACTGCTCAACACTCAGTCACACAATTCTCTCTGTTCTCACAACTGCTCAACACTCACTCGCACAATTCTCTCTGTTCTCTCAACTGCTCAACACTCTCTCACACAATTCTCTCTGTTCTCTCAACCGCTCAACACTCACTCACACAATTCTCTCTGTTCTCACAACTGCTCAACACTCACTCGCACAATTCTCTCTGTTCTCTCAACTGCTCAACACTCTCTCACACAATTCTCTCTGTTCTCTCAACTGCTCAACACTCTCTCACACAATTCTCTCTGTTCTCACAACTGCTCAACACTCACTCACACAATTCTCTCTGTTCTCTCAACTGCTCAACACTCACTCTCACAATTCTCTCTGTTCTCTCAACTGCTCAACACTCAGTCACACAATTCTCTCTGTTCTCTCATCTGCTCAACACTCACTCACACAATTCTCTCTGTTCTCTCAACTGCTCAACACTCAGTCACACAATTCTCTCTGTTCTCTCAACTGCTCAACACTCAGTCACACAATTCTCTCTGTTCTCTCATCTGCTCAACACTCACTCACACAATTCTCTCTGTTCTCTCAACTGCTCAACACTCACTCACACAATTCTCTATGTTCTCTCAACCGCTCAACACTCACTCACACAATTCTCTCTGTTCTCTCAACCGCTCAACACTCACTCACACAATTCTCTCTGTTCTCTCAACCGCTCAACACTCACTCACACAATTCTCTCTGTTCTCACTACTGCTCAACACTCACTCGCACAATTCTCTCTGTTCTCTCAACCGCTCAACACTCACTCACACAATTCTCTCTGTTCTCTCAACCGCTCAACACTCACTCACACAATTCTCTCTGTTCTCACTACTGCTCAACACTCACTCACACAATTCTCTCTGTTCTCTCAACCGCTCAACACTCACTCACACAATTCTCTCTGTTCTCTCAACCGCTCAACACTCACTCACACAATTCTCTCTGTTCTCACTACTGCTCAACACTCACTCACACAATTCTCTCTGTTCTCTCAACCGCTCAACACTCACTCACACAATTCTCTCTGTTCTCACTACTGCTCAACACTCACTCACACAATTCTCTCTGTTCTCACAACTGCTCAACACTCTCTCACACAATTCTCTCTGTTCTCACAACTGTTCAACACTCTCTCACACAATTCTCTCTGTTCTCTCAACCGCTCTGTTCTCACAACCGCTCAACACTCTCTCACACAATTCTCTATGTTCTCACAACTGCTCAACACTCACTCACACAATTCTCTCTGTTCTCACAACTGCTCAACACTCACTCACACAATTCTCTCTGTTCTCACAACTGCTCAACACTCACTCACACAATTCTCTCTGTTCTGTCAACCGCTCTGTTCTCACAACCGCTCAACACTCTCTCACACAATTCTCTATGTTCTCACAACTGCTCAACACTCACTCACACAATTCTCTCTGTTCTCACTACTGCTCAACACTCACTCACACAATTCTCTCTGTTCTCACAACTGCTCAACACTCTCTCACACAATTCTCTCTGTTCTCACAACTGTTCAACACTCTCTCACACAATTCTCTCTGTTCTTTCAACCGCTCAACACTCACTCACACAATTCTCTCTGTTCTCTCAACTGCTCAACACTCACTCACACAATTCTCTCTGTTCTCTCAACCGCTCAACACTCACTCACACAATTCTCTCTGTTCTCACAACTGCTCAACACTCTCTCACACAATTCTCTCTGTTCTTTCAACCGCTCAACACTCACTCACACAATTCTCTCTGTTCTCACAACCGCTCAACACTCACTCACACAATTCTCTCTGTTCTCACAACTGCTCAACACTCACTCACACAATTCTCTCTGTTCTCTCAACCGCTCAACACTCTCTCACACAATTCTCTCTGCATCGAGTCCAGGACCAGTTTCACTTCATCAAGGGACAATTGAGCATCTCCTGATAGTGTTCATCAAGTTTAGGAAGATGAAACTGCTGAAGGACAGATAGATGGAAGTAATCAGAAGAACTTTTAAAGCTCGGATTCATATCTCAGGGTTGCGTGAAGAAAACACCGTCTCTCTTTACAACATTTACGTTTGCTCTAGATTCCATCTGTTTGATCCATCCTGCTCATCATTTACGTGACCTCTTACCAATGAAATCATGAGATTCCCTCGTGTGATGTTGAATGAATTCAGCTCTGTGTTGATGGATCCAACTATAGATATGACTCGCAGATCTTATAGATGCAAAGAATCCAGTTTCACTAGATCGGACTAAATCTGTACTTAAATATCAGCTCTGTTGAGAGTGAATAGTTCAAATCAACCACAAGGCAGATACAGAAGAGAAGAACAGCAGCGTGACACCAAGTGGGACCGGCTGAAGAGGCTCGAGAGTGCCGGACGGGATCGGCTGGAGAGGCTCGGGAGTGCCGGTCGGGACTGCACCGGACTGGACGCCGACGCCGGATGCACCGGACTGGACGCCGGCGCCACTGGGGATCCTACGGCCGAGCGGGTCGCTCGGACCTTCACCTCCCCATGGCGCCCCCCCCAAAAAAAATATTTAGAGTTTGACCCCACCGGACTCGGGACCTCCGGACTCGGGATCTCCGGGCTTCTGGCTGCCCTGCGTTGCCTCTTCCTTCTCCCTGGCTGGCCAAGGGAAATGGTGGGCGATGGAGTGGCAGTGGAAAGCACGGCTACCTCCATGCTTGTGGAGTCAGACGAGGATGGCGGAAAGGGTGCAGATGGTGAGGAGGACGGCGTGGAATTCACCCCAGCAAGACCCCTGGACCACTGTCGCTCAAGCAAGACCTTTACTAGGTCCTCAAATCTGTGGATAGTGGGCTGGCGCATCTCCGCGGGCCCTAGGGGCTCATAGAGGCAACTATTTAAAAATCATCTTCAGCTCTGCCTCGCTGAACCCAGAGTAGCGTGCTGCGGCCAGGAACTCCTTTAAAAAGCCCTCGATGAGTCTCCCCTTCTGCTTAAAGCCAAAAAATACATGGGCTAGAAGGCGTCTCGATGCTGCCCTATCTGCCTGCTGGGTTCAGTTTGGCTGGTCCATTCTGTCAGGAACGGGAATCGAACCCGGGTTTCCGGTGTCGAGGGTCTTCGATTCCACCACTTAGCCACGGGAGAGATATGAACCCAAATGCAGGCAGAGACAAGGCGATGGTACGGGGTTAACAAAGGTGTTTATTATATATATTAACAGGAACAAAAAGGCAAAACAAAACCCTTGAGGGGGAAATCAAGACAAGATAAAATATTTAAGCGAAAGAAGAACAAGGTCTAACTAAATTATAAAACAAGCACTGGGAACAAAACACTAAACTGACACTTACAATAACTCGAGAGACCGGGACAAGGTAACAAGGCAAGAACATTCAAAGAGCAGGAACGAGGGACATCAAACAGCTAGGTACGAACAACAACAATGGACCAGCACAAGACAATGAACACAAGGATGTTTTATAGGGGAACAAATCAAGAGGGAACAGGTGCAAGGGATAAACTAATTAACACAAACTGGGAAACAGGAGGGAGGGAACGATGACGTAGACCAGAGAAACAAAGGATCCTGTATGATTCCACCTCAAAACCAAAAATTACTTAACCAGAAGAGGTGGAATCATGACAAGTTTAGCTTCGTCTGACTAGAAACAGATTCAATATGTATTATTATACCACACAAGAATGAGCTTTAAAAACATTGTCTCGTGACGTTATCATGATCCTTGAGATGGACACATAATACAGCACTTAACATAAGATTCAACAAGATTAAAAATAAGGACAAAATGTGACAAATAATAAGAAGAAGAGTCAACATGATCAAATAAATGAATTAATATAATGAATATGATAAAAGAAAAGTACTAAATGCAGACAACTTAGTAAATATATAATGGAATTAACGATCAATGAAATAAAATAAGAAGCAATTGTATGTGTCTGCTCAGATCTATGGGTGTAAAAGTGTAATCTTCGGCTCAGATTTAAGTGAAGGTCATTTCTCTCTTTGTTTGACAGAACGTGTTTTTAAGGTGCTGTTCCACCGCCTGATCTTATCTCTTCAGCTCATTTCTGCCGCCGCTCCTAGATTTTGAGGAAAAGAAGAAAAACACACACATTTCCCTCTAATAAAATATTTTGTTACCTCCCAAAAGGACGGAGGATTATTTATCAAGTGAATAAACTCGACTAGAAAAGTACACAACTGTGATCAAAGTTCTTGACTGTGGAGTAAAGATCGATTAAATCTCTAACGGATTCATTTAGAAACGAAACAGCGTTGTGTGTTGTTCAGAGTAACACAATAATTCTGCTTTGTTAAGAATGATTTTAATCAGTGAAATAGTGAGAAAACAGTCAATGTTTACAATATGACAATGAAATCTAATTATACTTTCTTGTTTATTGAACTGTAGAACATCATTTTCTTTTACAATTGTGCTGATATTAGGAATCATTGATATTTGGTTTCATTCTATATTGCTTTTTGCGTCCTTAACTCATTCGCCGCCAGCCTCTTTAAAAAAAAGTTGCCAGCCTACACCAGCGTTTTTTAACATTTTCAACATACTTTAATGGCTCACAGTACATTTTCTGTACACAATATATTGACAAACAATATGTCAAATGAAAGAAAAGAGTCTCAGTTTTTATTCAAAAGAAACCGTATTCTTCTATCATTATTTGTTAGATTTTTATCACTCTGTAGATGTGGGAAGGTTTCTTCAATAATGCATCATTTTGATTAAACAGCGGAGATAATTAAAAAAAAATCAAATATTCCGCCCAGATTCCACTCAGAACAATCATTAAAAACAGATAAAACATATAAGTTCTAGGTTCTGGGAATCTCTACTTTTTCCCAAAGGTGTGTTATAGCGCCACCTGGTGTAAAACAGTACTGACACTGATTGCCGTAAAAACTCGTCTTTGGCGGGGAACCGTTTTTCTTTAAATGACGAGATAACTTTTCAATAGCGGTGAAAGAGTTAAAAGGCAAAACAAAAAGGCGACGGCACTTAAAATGATGTTTTATAAACAAGGTTTGGGAGGAGCACGTGCAGATAATTAACTCGGCTGGCTTTCGATAAACAATCACCGCAATCATTTGAATAACCCATAAGTAGTCCAGCCATCTCACCTCCATTCTCTCGGATGTCTCGCAACATTGTTGCTAATTGCACGCAAACACAGCCGCTTGTTTACATTACAAGGTTGTTTTTCGTTCGATAAACTATTCCTAGTGGAGAACAAACTCTTAGAAGGTTTTATCCTTCAGGGCTGACGTAAGGTAGCTAATCAAGCAATCCTATGGAGATTAATAGCGATGCAGCCAAGCAGCAGGCCTGCAGGCCGGATCTGTACAAGCATATATATTTTACGTTTTGCGCTCGTCTCCTCGTTCGTTCCCAGTGGCAATCGCTGCCGGCACATTAGCTCGCTGCTAACGCTGGCTCGCTGCCAAATGCCGGCTAGCTGCTAGTGCTGACTCGCTGCTAGCGGGACACGAGTGTTCAGATGCCGAAATACGCAAATATATCATGCTCGAGCGGTAAGAACGCCGCATTTCGACCCAGTTCAATAACTGTACGCCAATGCCATTACGTTTACGTTTCAATGGCCGTACACATCTTCCGCAAATGAAACCATCATCTCGGGGGAAGCTAATCATTCTGTCGTGCCTTGCAGTTGTTCTAATCAACCCGAATTCCATTCCTCAATAGCGATACTTGACCATTTGCCATTTATAAACTGCATCTTACTTGTTTGAACAGCCGAACACACTGTTAAGCAAGAAGCTGGGCGAGTACAATATTCCTAATTTGATATTAAGTGAGGAAAGTAAGTATTTGAACACCCTGCTATTTTGCATGTTCTCCCACTTAGAAATCATGGAGGGGTCTGAAATTGTCATCGTAGGTGCATGTCCACTGTGAGAGACATAATCTAAAAAAAAATTCAGAAATCACAATGTATGATTTTTTAACTATTTATTTGTATGATGAAGACCTTGTGTGTTTTACGAAGTTTCAGGGACATTTCTACGCTCACAGATCTTGCCATGTGAAACTTTACATCGCATATCCGCTAGCCACATGGGCTGTTGGGTGATCCAGGGTCAGAAGCTAACAAGTTCCCAGTTTTTCAATAACTGCCCTCACGAGAAAGGGCCTACGGTCTTCAGGCAGCAACAGCAGGCCATTGGCAAGCCTGAGCCGTGTCCCAGACTCTGTAGCTCCTAGTCCCTGACTGCTTCCCACCCAGCTGAGCCCATCACCTTAACCTTTCCACACCGCCACAAGACACCTTAGGCCTTTCCTCCTCTTTCAAACCTATCCCAAGCCTATGGCCTGCTACCCCTCCGTCGAACTCTAACGTGAGGCTGCCTCCGTTAGCGGTGCAGGCCGTGGCTTTCCCCCTCCTGACCTGTCAGCCCTCGTCTTGAGCCGACAAAGCGTGAGGCTGCCTCCGTACACGTCTCCGGGGACCACCTTCCTTCCTCCTCTCTCTTCCCCAGCCCCCCCCCCCCCTTCACTCCCTGCCTCTGAACCTCAGCTCTGCATCGCCACCAGCTCCATCAATAGTGAGCCAAATGAAATACAAATTTCACAATTCGTCTACAGCAGCAACAGCCGCCTCAAAGACGTTGACAATCTAAGACTTCGAAAGAGCCCATCACAGACCTCAGGAAACCAACAATTATGGGGCCTTTCACTAGATGCATCTACATTGCATGGCTACCATTCAATCTGCATGCTCGACGCAATGTTCACACTACCCTTTTTCAGCTTCCTCAGATGCTCGGAACTAACCACCCTTTCCAGCTTCAACCCAAGAATTCACCCAACCATCTCAGACCTTTCAATTGTAGATAAAATTGATCTCCTATTTCATCAATCACAGCAAGACCAAGCAATGAATGAAGATACTAAATCCAATCTTTAATCTACAGTCTCCCATCCAACCACACCAACCCTATTTCAGCCTACCTGCCCCTCCGACGCATACAGGTTGAGACGCTTGGAACTCTCCACCACTTCCAGCTTTAACCCAAAAGCTTTAACCGCCGCAGCGAACGCCCCCGCAGGGGCCCGTGCTTCCTCCCATGCTCTGCCGCAGCAGTCACAACCACTATCCAATCCCTCCCAAACACCTTCCCGAAGCCAGTATCGCCGAAGCATCCGCCCCTGCAGGGGCCCCTGCTTCTTCCGGTGTTCTGATTGTTGTAGACAACAATCTATCTCATATTTCATCAATCACAGCAAGACCAAGCAACGAATGAAGACATTACAGCCAATCTACGGTCTCCCATCCAACCACACCAAATTTTCTCAGCCTTACCGGCACCTCCGATGCCTACAGGTTAAGATGCTCTGTCCAGTCTCGCCGCAGCGACCGCCCCCATAGAGGCCCGTGCTTCTTCCCCGTGCTCTGCCGCAGCAGTCACAAACTCCCTCAGAAACCAGTGTCGCCGCACCGAACGCCCCCGCAGGGGCCCGTGCTTCCTCCCATGCTCTGCCGCAGCAGTCACAACCACTATCCAATCCCTCCCAAACACCTTCCCGAAGCCAGTATTGCCGCAGCGACCGCCCCCGCAGGGGCCCATGCTTCTTACCCGTGCTCTGCCACAGCAGTCACAACCTCCCTCAGCCCTTCCCATCCCAATGTCCCCCCATAGGGGGCTCGCCATGCCATCCCTTACTCTGCTGCAACAGACTCCTTTTTCCCCCAGGAACCAGCATCACTGCAGCGATCACCTACACAGTGGCCAGTGCTCTTACTGTAACCTGCCGATACAAATTCCACTTTTACAGAAGACAGTATCACTGCAGCACAGGGGCCCAGTCCTCTTCTCTGAGGCTGCTACAGCTTATACTTCCTTCGCTCCCCCAGGAGCCCTAACATCCACACTTCACCGACGAGGTTGTGCCGCTCCCCAGGAGCTTTATCTACACTCAACACCACCGCAGTAGCGCCCGCTCCACCAGAGCCTTCTTATCTCAGTGTAACAGACACGCTTGCCCCTGCAAGAACTTGAGAGGAAGGGCCCACTTCAAGCAGGGCCAGTATCTCGTCAACTCAAGCCAGCCTCTTTGGGGGGATAAGTTGCTCCAGCTTCTGTCCTGCATCCATTGCGTTTCGGGGGGTATGATCCGGGTCCGGGCACACACCAGGCCTGGGGCCCTCTCCCTGGTCAAGGGGCAGGTGTTCAGAGTTCGAGGAGGATCACTATAGAGGCAAGGCAAGGCGAACTCGTGAAATGATGTTTTATAAACAAGGTTCGGGAGGAGCTTGTGAAGATAATTAACTCGGATGGCTTTCGATAAACAATCACCACAATCATTCTAACAGCCCATAAGTAGTCCAGCGATCTCACCTCCATTCTCTCGAATGTCTCGCAACATCCATCCTCCACCCTGACCCCACACTACAAGCCCGCTTTTACCTCAGCATCCGGGTCCGGGCACAAACCAAGCCTGGGGCCCTCTCCCCGGTCAAGGGGCAGGTACTCAGAGTTCGAGGAGGATCACCGAGCTCCGAGCCCTCGCCCCGGGACAGCACGCCGAATACGCATACTTGTCAGTCCCAATTCATTAGAGGCAAGGCAAAATCGTGAAATGGTGACTAATGTCTTCAATAAAAAAATGTCAAAAAAAATTCTGCAATACGTTTTCTGAGAAAAATTGGAGTCAGGCCTCATGACAAACTGCAGCACTGGGCATTCACTAGGGTGATGACACATAAAGCCACGAACGAATCAAACTAATCATCATGTCTGTAAAATGTCATGATGCAGAGATATATGTCAGGCTAAAAGGTTGCTAGACTAACCTGTTTGGTTGCTATGGGCGTGGCTTTGTAGCTTAATGATGTGTCTGTGATACTGATTGGTTGTCTGAGTGAAATGAGCCCACCCCCTTGTCTCTAAGTGGTTGTACTGCAAAGTTATTAAACATAATAGATTTATAATGCCTTATATGGGCTTGTTCCCAGTCCAATGTTAAGTCGATGGGGAATTTTTGTGAGTTGTGAGTGATGTTCTTACAGAGTCTGATAGCGTCTTCAAATGTGGTGACCCACATGTCTCTGCACAATTCTCACTCTGAGCTACGACCCGTCATAATTTGGCCTCAATGTTAAATCAATGGGATTTTTCAGGTGTTTTTTTCCCCCCTATAGAAGCCTGATCACTTATAAAAGTCCCATCACACCTCTCCTCAGTAAACACACCACCTGAGCCTCATTCATGAATCACTATTGAAGGAGTTTTTTAATAAGTTTTATTGCGTTTAAATGTTTATTCTTTATTACAGTTTTGATGAACATAATATGTGTGTGTTTTAATGAGAATGTTTAGGCAGAAAACTCTGAGGAGTTAAGGGCTGATTGGAATGTGTTTGTGTGTGTAGCCTTGTTACCAAAGATTGGGAGAAGTGCAGATAATGCTGATTGGTGCCTCTAGGAATGTGAGTGCAGACAATAAATTAAAGGGTCAAAGACCATAGGTGGAACAAATAAGTGCATGCACACACATATCATTATCTGAGTACTTAGCTATGCAGAATTGGGGTGTGGGGGTGTCGTGTCATGTGATGTGTTGCAGACAAGGAGAATGAAGCTGATTGGAGGAAAGACGAGGTGGAGCTCTGCAAACTACACGTCACCACACACTATAAATATTTTGTAAAATCATTCCACTGGGTTGGTTCTTTGTAAGACGTTGTGTCGAGAACAACCCAGCCCGCTGTTTCTGATCAATACACTTCAACATCTATTTGAGCTGCCTTTCTCCAATTTTTGAACACGCAAGACTTTAGAGTCCTTCACTAGCGGATGAGTTACACCACACAATATACACAAGAAGAAGAACAAGAGTGACCCTTTACTACACAAACACCACCAATACATGAGAGTGTGTGTCATACACTAGATGTTCTTTACAAACTAACATTTGTGACTTTTGTGTCATTTTGTTTTGTTTGTGTTTAGATTGTCCGGGTGTAATCTGACTGCTAAGTGTTGTGTAAGTTTGTCTTCATGTCTACAATCATCATCGTCTCTGAGAGAGCTGGACCTGAGTTACAATGATCTGAAGGATTCAGGAGTGAAGCTGATCTCTGATGCTCTCAACACTCACAACTGTCAACTACACACACTGAGGTCAGACACTTTACTAACATCATTTAACATGATTTTTGAATGTTGTTTTATCTTTAACACAATACAGGTCAAATAATCTCTATGAATCATTTATAATGATGTGTCAGGTTCTTAGAGGTCATAAAGCATCTGGCCCACATCACGTCTCAATCAGGTTGATCTAAACCGTCACTTTCCCAGGAGTTAGTAGCTGGAATATAAGAATACTACATGAAAAGAAGTGAGTTCTAGACCTTAAAAAGTAAAGCAGTAAAAGAGGTCTTATAGAGTCGAGCTGCTCCCACAGAAGTGTTAGTGACCCAGAGAACACCATCAGCTTTAACAGCTCATCTCAGTCTGAAAGAGAGAAACTGAAATGATTTGAGACTCTTGTCACTAAAAATATCTTTCAGGGTATAATGAGCACAATCACCTCAGTCTTTAAAACACAAGGTTTTATTACTACAGGGATCAAGGGAGGAAGACTTTTGGATTTGTGTTTCTCTGCATCATTAAGAGACAATAAAGCTGATTTATTACAATTAATTGTGAAACAAAAATGTTGAAAGATTGAAGCATTCAGGAAGAGAAACAGAAATATTGGAAGAAGAGCAAAATCTTGTCATCATAATGAGAGATTTGACGTGAGGTATTGACACAAATAATGGGTTGTATAGTTGATGACGGCTTCAGCCAATGACTCCACTGACAGAATGAAAAGCAAAGGCCCTAGAGGACGACCTTGAGGGGTATCATGACCAAGTGTGAAACATGACCACACTGAAGAGCCAGTGAGAATGTGAGCTATAGAGTGTTTCAACCATTCTGATAAATCTTCTCAATGAGTGCTGAGACTATATCCCAGATGACAGAAATGATTTCAGGGGGATTCCCTCACTGTCTGGACCTTTGTTCTTTGGCATCGAGTCCACGACCAGTTTCACTTCATCAAGGGAGAATTGAGCATCTCCTGAAAGTGTTCATCAAGTTTAGGAAGATGAAACTGCTGAAGGACAGTTAGATGGAAGTGTTCAGAAGAACTTTTAAAGCTCTGATTCATATCTCAGGGTTGGGTGAAGAAAACACCGTCTCTCTTTACAACATGCACGTTTGCTCTAGATTCCATCTGTTAGATTCATCATGCTCATCATTTACTTGACCTCTTACCAATGAAATCATGAGATTCCCTCGTGTGATGTTGAATGAATTCAACTCTGTGTTGATGGATCCAACTATAGATATGACTCGCAGATCTTATAGATGCAAAGAATCCAGTTTCACTAGATCGGACTAAATCTGTACTTAAATATCAGCTCTGTTGTGAGTGAATAGTTCAAATCAATCACAAGGCAGATACAGAAGAGAAGAACAGCAGCGTGACACCAAGTGATGTGAATAAAATGAAAATAATTCAGTGAATAATCTCAGTTGTGCTTCAATGCTCAGTTTAGCTTCGTCTGACTAGAAACAGATTCAATATGTATTATTATACCACACAAGAATGAGCTTTAAAAACATTGTCTCGTGACGTTATCATGAACCTTGAGATGGAGACATAATACAGGACACTGAACTGGTAAATCAAAGGGTTGCTGGTTCGATCCCAGCACCCACCACCAGTGTGTCCTTGAGCGAGACACTTTACTCCATGTTGCTCCAGGGGGATTGTCCCTGTAATAAGCGCACTGTAAGTCGCTTTGGATAAAAGCGTCTGCCAAATGACTAAATGTAAATGTAAATGTAAATGAATAATAACATGATCAAATAAATGAATGAATATAATGAATATGATAAAGGAAATGTACTAAATGCAGACAACTTAGTACTAAATATATAATGGAATTAATGATCACAGAAATAAAATAAGAAGCAAATGTATGTTTCTGCTCAGATCAATGGGTGTAGAAGTGTAATCTTCTTCTCAGATTTAAGTGAAGGTCATTTCTCTCTTTGTTTGACAGAAAGTGTTTTTAAGGTGCTGTTCCACCGCTTGACCTTATCTCTTCAGCTCATTTCTGCCGCCGCTCCTAGAATTTGAGGAAAAGAAGAAAAACACACACATTTCCCTCTAATAAAATATTGTGTTACCGCCCATAAGGATGGAGGATTATTTATCAAGTGAATAAACTGGACTAGAGAAGTACACAACTGTGATCAAAGTTCTTGACTGTGGAGTAAAGATCGATTAAATCTCTAACGGATTCATTTAGAAAAGAAACAGCGTTGTGTGTTGTTCAGAGTAACACTACAATTCTGCTTTGTTAAGAATGATTTGAATCAGTGCAATAGTGAGAAAACAGTCATTTTTTACAATATGACAATGAAATCCAATTATAGTTTATTGTTTATTGAACTGTAGAACATCATTTACTCTTACAATGGGGATGATATTAGGAATCATTGATATTAGGTGTCATTCTACATGGCTTTTGCGTCCTTAAAAGGCAAAACAAAAATACGACGGCACTTAAAATGGTGATTAATGCAGAAAATCTAAAACACTAAAAAAAATTATTTTCGGAGAAAAATGTGAGTAGCGGTTCATGGCAAACTGCGGCACTGGGCATTCACTGAGGTGAAGAAAAGTAAAGCCACGAATGAATATAACAAAAATTTACTGATGCAGAGAAATACGTCTGGCTAAACGGTTACTAGGCTAACTTGTTTGGTTGCAATGGGCGTGGCTTATCATCTGTCAGTTGATGACGCTCTAAGCTATGAATGAAACGAACGAACCACCCATGTCTTTAAGATGTTCTGACGCAGAGTTATAGTTATTGCAAATGGTTGCTACGCTAACCTGTTTGGTTGCTATGGGCGTGGCTTAGCATCTGCCATGTCAGTATATGACACTCTGAACTATGATTGAAACGAACCAACCCCCATGTCTCTACGATGTGCTGATGAAGAGATATAGGTATTGCAAAATGATTGCTACGCTAACCTGTTTGGTTGCTATGGGCGGGGCTTAGCATCTGCCTTGCCAGTATATGACACTCTTAGCTATGAGTGAAACGAACCAACCCCCATGTCTTTATGATTTTCTGATGCAGAGATATAGGTATTGCTAAACGGTTGCTAGGCAAATCTGTTTGGTTGCTATGGGCGTGGCTTTTCATCTGCAAGTTGATGACACTCTTAGCTATGAGTGAAACGAACCAACCCCCATGTCTCTACGATGTTCTGATGCAGAGATATAGGTATTGCTAAATGGTTGCTAGGCTAACCTGTTTGGTTGCTATGGGCGTGGCTTAGCATCTGCCTTGCCAGTATATGATACTCTTAGCTATGAATGAAACGAACCAACCCCCATGTCTCTACGATGTTCTGATGCAGAGATATAGGTATTGCTAAATGGTTGCTAGGCTAACCTGTTTGGTTGCTATGGGCGTGGCTTAGCATCTGCCTTGCCTGTATATGACACTCTTAGCTATGAGTGAAACGAACCAACCCCCATGTCTCTACGATGTTCTGATGCAGAGATATAGGTATTGGTAAATGGTTGCTAGGCTAACCTGTTTGGTTGCTATGGGCGTGGCTTAGCATCTGCCTTGCCAGTATATGACACTCTTAGCTATGAGTGAAACGAACCAACCCCCATGTCTCTACGATGTTCTGATGCAGAGATATAGGTATTGCTAAATGGTTGCTAGGCTAACCTGTTTGGTTGCTATGGGCGTGGCTTACCATCTGCCTTGCCAGTATATGACACTCTTAGCTATGAGTGAAACGAACCAACCCCCATGTCTCTACGATGTTCTGATGCAGAGATATAGGTATTGGTAAATGGTTGCTAGGCTAATCTGTTTGGTTGCTATGGGCGTGGCTTAGCATAATGATGTGTCTGTGATGCTGATTGGTTGCCTGAGTGAAATGACCCCACCCCCTTGTCTCTAAGTGGTTGTACTGCAAAGTTATTCAACATAAGAGATTTATAATGACTTATATTCACTAGATGCTCTTTACACACTAACTTTTGTGTCTTGTGTGACTTTTGTGTCTTGTGTGTCTTGTGTGTCTTTTGTCACTTTTGTGTCTTTTGTGTCTTGTGTGACTTTTGTGTCTTTTGTGTCTTTTGTGTCTTGTGTGTCTTTTGTGTCTTTTGTCACTTTTGTGTCTTTTGTGTCTTGTGTGTCTTGTGTGTCTTTTGTGTCTTTTGTCACTTTTGTGTCTTTTGTGTCTTGTGTGACTTTTGTTGTATTTTGTGTCTTTTGTGTCGTGTGTGTCTTTTGTGTCTTTTGTCACTTTTGTGTCTTTTGTGTCTTGTGTGTCTTGTGTGACTTTTGTGTCTTGTGTGTCTTTTGTGTCTTGTGTGACTTTTGTGTCTTGTGTGTCTTGTGTGTCTTGTGTGTCTTGTGTGACTTTTGTGTCTTGTGTGTCTTTTGTGTCTTTTGTCACTTTTGTGTCTTTTGTGTCTTGTGTGACTTTTGTGTCTTGTGTGTCTTGTGTGACTTTTGTGTCTTGTGTGTCTTGTGTGACTTTTGTGTCTTGTGTGTCTTTTGTGTCTTGTGTGTCTTGTGTGACTTTTGTGTCTTGTGTGTCTTTTGTGTCTTTTGTCACTTTTGTGTCTTTTGTGTCTTGTGTGTCTTGTGTGACTTTTGTGTCTTGTGTGTCTTGTGTGACTTTTGTGTCTTGTGTGTCTTTTGTGTCTTGTGTGCCTTGTGTGTCTTGTGTGTCTTTTGTGTCTTTTGTCACTTTTGTGTCTTTTGTGTCTTTTGTGTCTTGTTTGACTTTTGTGTCTTGTGTGTCTTGTGTGACTTTTGTGTCTTGTGCGTCTTTTGTGTCTTGTGTGTCTTGTGTGACTTTTGTGTCTTGTGCGTCTTTTGTGTCTTGTGTGACTTTTGTGTCTTGTGTGTCTTTTGTGTCTTTTGTCACTTTTGTGTCTTTTGTGTCTTGTGCGTCTTGTGTGACTTTTGTGTCTTGTGTGTCTTTTGTGTCTTTTGTCACTTTTGTGTCTTTTGTGTCTTGTGTGACTTCTGTGTCTTGTGTGACTTTTGTGTCTTGTGTGACTTTTGTGTCTTTTGTCACTTTTGTGTCTTTTGTGTCTTGTGTGACTTTTGTGTCTTGTGTGTCTTTTGTGTCTTTTGTCACTTTTGTGTCTTTTGTGTCTTGTGTGTCTTGTGTGACTTTTGTGTCTTGTGTGACTTTTGTGTCTTGTGCGTCTTTTGTGTCTTGTGCGTCTTTTGTGTCTTGTGTGTCTTGTGTGACTTTTGTGTCTTGTGTGTCTTGTGTGACTTTTGTGTCTTGTGTGTCTTTTGTGTCATTGTGTGTTGTTTGTGTCATTGTGTTTTGTTTGTGTCATTGTGTTTTGTTTGTGTCATTGTGTTTTGTTTGTGTCATTGTGTGTTGTTTGTGTCATTGTGTTTTGTTTGTGACATTGTGTTTTGTTTGTGTCATTGTGTTTTGTTTGTGTCATTGTGTTTTGTTTGTGTTTAGATTGTCGTTGTGTAATGTGACAGAAGACTGTTGTGTAAGTTTGTCTTCATGTCTACAATCATCATCGTCTCTGAGAGAGCTGGACCTGAGTAACAATGATCTGAAGGATTCAGGAGTGAAGCTGATCTCTGATGCTCTCAACACTCACAACTGTCAACTACACACACTGAGGTGTTTGTCTCTACACACTGATGTCACAATAGAAAAGTGAAGAGTGTGTTGACATGTTTGTGTGTGTTTGTAGGTTGTCAGGTTGTATGGTGACAGATGAAGGTTGTCGTTCTTTGGCTTCAGCTCTGAGTTCACAGTCGTCACACCTGAGAGAGCTGGATCTGAGCTACAATCACCCACAACACACAACACAACAGCTGCTCTCTCACACACGCAATGATCCAAACTACACAATCAAGTATGACACACAACACACACATGATTCACACACACCAGACCAATGTCACATCATGTTTCTGTCTTTAATGTGTTTGTGTTTGTGTAGTTTGAGTCATGGAGGAGAGAGGAGAATTACAGCAGGACCACGCAAGTGTAAGTCTACACACACACACACACACACACACACACACACACACACACAGATTGATTAAGTGATTGTTGTGTTGTTGTGTTATAAATGTGTCTTCTTGTGTTCAGATGCGGTTGATCTCACACTGGATCTAAACACAACACACACACACACAGATTGATTTAGTGATTGTTGTGTTGTTGTGTTATAAATGTGTGTTCTTGTGTTCAGATGCGGTTGATCTCACACTGGATCTAAACACAACACACACACACACACACACACAGATTGATTTAGTGATTGTTGTGTTGTTGTGTTATAAATGTGTCTTCTTGTGTTCAGATGCGGTTGATCTCACACTGGATCTAAACACAACACACACACACACACACAGATTGATTTAGTTATTGTTGTGTTGTTGTGTTATAAATGTGTCTTCTTGTGTTCAGATGCGGTTGATCTCACACTGGATCTAAACACAACACACACACACACAGATTGATTTAGTGATTGTTGTGTTGTTGTGTTATAAATGTGTGTTCTTGTGTTCAGATGCGGTTGATCTCACACTGGATCTAAACACAACACACACACACACACACACACACACACAGATTGATTTAGTGATTGTTGTGTTGTTGTGTTATAAATGTGTGTTCTTGTGTTCAGATGCGGTTGATCTCACACTGGATCTAAACACAACACACACACACACAGATTGATTTAGTGATTGTTGTGTTGTTGTGTTATAAATGTGTGTTCTTGTGTTCAGATGCGGTTGATCTCACACTGGATCTAAACACAACACACACACACACAGATTGATTTAGTGATTGTTGTGTTGTTGTGTTATAAATGTGTGTTCTTGTGTTCAGATGCGGTTGATCTCACACTGGATCTAAACACAACACACACACACACACACACACAGATTGATTTAGTGATTGTTGTGTTGTTGTGTTATAAATGTGTGTTCTTGTGTTCAGATGCGGTTGATCTCACACTGGATCTAAACACAACACACACACACACACAGATTGATTTAGTGATTGTTGTGTTGTTGTGTTATAAATGTGTCTTCTTGTGTTCAGATGCGGTTGATCTCACACTGGATCTAAACACAACACACACACACAGATTGATTTAGTGATTGTTGTGTTATAAATGTGTGTTCTTGTGTTCAGATGCGGTTGATCTCACACTGGATCTAAACACAACACACACACACAGATTGATTTAGTGATTGTTGTGTTGTTGTGTTATAAATGTGTCTTCTTGTGTTCAGATGCGGTTGATCTCACACTGGATATAAACACAACACACACACACAGATTGATGTAGTGATTGTTGTGTTGTTGTGTTATGAATGTGTCTTCTTGTGTTCAGATGCGGTTGATCTCTCAGTGGATCTAAACACAACACACACACACACAGATTGATTTAGTGATTGTTGTGTTGTTGTGTTATAAATGTGTGTTCTTGTGTTCAGATGCGGTTGATCTCACACTGGATCTAAACACAACACACACACACACAGATTGATTTAGTGATTGTTGTGTTGTTGTGTTATAAATGTGTCTTCTTGTGTTCAGATGCGGTTGATCTCACACTGGATCTAAACACAACACACACACACACAGATTGATTTAGTGATTGTTGTGTTGTTGTGTTATAAATGTGTCTTCTTGTTTTCAGATGCGGTTGATCTCACACTGGATCTAAACACAACACACACACACAGATTGATTTAGTGATTGTTGTGCTATAAATGTGTGTTCTTGTGTTCAGATGCGGTTGATCTCACACTGGATCTAAACACAACACACACACACAGATTGATTTAGTGATTGTTGTGTTGTTGTGTTATAAATGTGTCTTCTTGTGTTCAGATGCGGTTGATCTCACACTGGATCTAAACACAACACACACACACAGATTGATTTAGTGATTGTTGTGTTGTTGTGTTATAAATGTGTCTTCTTGTGTTCAGATGCGGTTGATCTCACACTGGATCTAAACACAACACACACACACAGATTGATTTAGTGATTGTTGTGTTGTTGTGTTATAAATGTGTCTTCTTGTTTTCAGATGCGGTTGATCTCACACTGGATCTAAACACAACACACACACACAGATTGATTTAGTGATTGTTGTGTTGTTGTGTTATAAATGTGTCTTCTTGTGTTCAGATGCGGTTGATTTCACACTGGATCTAAACACAACACACACACACAGATTGATTTAGTGATTGTTGTGTTGTTGTGTTATAAATGTGTGTTCTTGTGTTCAGATGCGGTTGATCTCACACTGGATCTAAACACAACACACATACACACACAGATTGATTTAGTGATTGTTGTGTTGTTGTGTTATAAATGTGTCTTCTTGTGTTCAGATGCGGTTGATCTCACACTGGATCTAAAAACAACACACACACACAGATTGATTTAGTGATTGTTGTGTTGTTGTGTTATAAATGTGTGTTCTTGTGTTCAGATGCGGTTGATCTCACACTGGATCTAAACACAACACACACACACAGATTGATTTAGTGATTGTTGTGTTGTTGTGTTATAAATGTGTCTTCTTGTGTTCAGATGCGGTTGATCTCACACTGGATCTAAACACAACACACACACACACAGATTGATTTAGTGATTGTTGTGTTGTTGTGTTATAAATGTGTGTTCTTGTGTTCAGATGCGGTTGATCTCACACTGGATCTAAACACAACACACACACACACAGATTGATTTAGTGATTGTTGTGTTGTTGTGTTATAAATGTGTCTTCTTGTTTTCAGATGCTGTTGATCTCACACTGGATCTAAACACAACACACACACACAGATTGATTTAGTGATTGTTGTGTTGTTGTGTTATAAATGTGTCTTCTTGTGTTCAGATGCGGTTGATCTCACACTGGATCTAAACACAACACACACACACACACAGATTGATTTAGTGATTGTTGTGTTGTTGCGTTATAAATGTGTCTTCTTGTTTTCAGATGCGGTTGATCTCACACTGGATCTAAACACAACACACACACACACACAGATTGATTTAGTGATTGTTGTGTTGTTGTGTTATAAATGTGTCTTCTTGTGTTCAGATGCGGTTGATCTCACACTGGATCTAAACACAACACACACACACAGATTGATTTAGTGATTGTTGTGTTATAAATGTGTGTTCTTGTGTTCAGATGCGGTTGATCTCACACTGGATCTAAACACAACACACACACACACACAGATTGATTTAGTGATTGTTGTGTTGTTGTGTTATAAATGTGTCTTCTTGTGTTCAGATGCGGTTGATCTCACACTGGATCTAAACACAACACACACACACACAGATTGATTTAGTGATTGTTGTGTTGTTGTGTTATAAATGTGTCTTCTTGTTTTCAGATGCGGTTGATCTCACACTGGATCTAAACACAACACACACACACAGATTGATTTAGTGATTGTTGTGTTGTTGTGTTATAAATGTGTCTTCTTGTGTTCAGATGCGGTTGATCTCTCAGTGGATCTAAACACAACACACACACACACAGATTGATTTAGTGATTGTTGTGTTGTTGTGTTATAAATGTGTGTTCTTGTGTTCAGATGCGGTTGATCTCACACTGGATCTAAACACAACACACACACACAGATTGATTTAGTGATTGTTGTGTTGTTGAGTTATAAATGTGTCTTCTTGTGTTCAGATGCGGTTGATCTCACACTGGATCTAAACACAACACACACACACAGATTGATTTAGTGATTGTTGTGTTGTTGTGTTATAAATGTGTGTTCTTGTGTTCAGATGCGGTTGATCTCACACTGGATCTAAACACAACACACACACACACACACACAGATTGATTTAGTGATTGTTGTGTTGTTGTGTTATAAATGTGTGTTCTTGTGTTCAGATGCGGTTGATCTCACACTGGATCTAAACACAACACACACACACAGATTGATTTAGTGATTGTTGTGTTGTTGAGTTATAAATGTGTCTTCTTGTGTTCAGATGCGGTTGATCTCACACTGGATCTAAACACAACACACACACACAGATTGATTTAGTGATTGTTGTGTTGTTGTGTTATAAATGTGTGTTCTTGTGTTCAGATGCGGTTGATCTCACACTGGATCTAAACACAACACACACACACAGATTGATTTAGTGATTGTTGTGTTGTTGTGTTATAAATGTGTCTTCTTGTGTTCAGATGCGGTTGATCTCACACTGGATCTAAACACAACACACACACACAGATTGATTTAGTGATTGTTGTGTTGTTGTGTTATAAATGTGTCTTCTTGTTTTCAGATGCGGTTGATCTCACACTGGATCTAAACACAACACACACACACACAGATTGATTTAGTGATTGTTGTGTTGTTGTGTTATAAATGTGTGTTCTTGTGTTCAGATGCGGTTGATCT
Source organism: Triplophysa bombifrons (assembly GCA_029783895.1). Taxonomy (NCBI): domain Eukaryota; kingdom Metazoa; phylum Chordata; class Actinopteri; order Cypriniformes; family Nemacheilidae; genus Triplophysa; species Triplophysa bombifrons. The sequence continues at coordinate 29,625,164 of CM056449.1, forward strand.
CACACTGGATCTAAACACAACACACACACACACACAGATTGATTTAGTGATTGTTGTGTTGTTGTGTTATAAATGTGTCTTCTTGTGTTCAGATGCGGTTGATCTCACACTGGATCTAAACACAACACACACACACAGATTGATTTAGTGATTGTTGTGTTGTTGTGTTATAAATGTGTCTTCTTGTTTTCAGATGCGGTTGATCTCACACTGGATCTAAACACAACACACACACACACACAGACTGATTTAGTGATTGTTCTGTTGTTGTGTTATAAATGTGTGTTCTTGTGTTCAGATGCGGTTGATCTCACACTGGATCTAAACACAACACACATACACACACAGACTGATTTAGTGATTGTTCTGTTGTTGTGTTATAAATGTGTGTTCTTGTGTTCAGATGCGGTTGATCTCACACTGGATCTAAACACAACACACACACACACACAGATTGATTAAGTGATTGATGTGTTGTTGTGTTATAAATGTGTCTTCTTGTGTTCAGATGCGGTTGATCTCACACTGGATCTAAACACAACACACACACACACAGATTGATTTAGTGATTGTTGTGTTGTTGTGTTATAAATGTGTCTTCTTGTTTTCAGATGCTGTTGATCTCACACTGGATCTAAACACAACACACACACACAGATTGATTTAGTGATTGTTGTGTTGTTGTGTTATAAATGTGTCTTCTTGTTTCCAGATGCTGTTGATCTCACACTGGATCTAAACACAACACACACACACACACACAGATTGATTTAGTGATTGTTGTGTTGTTGTGTTATAAATGTGTCTTCTTGTTTTCAGATGCTGTTGATCTCACACTGGATCTAAACACAACACACAC
>CM056449.1:30336022-30343522 GCA_029783895.1 Triplophysa bombifrons
TGACTCTTCTAATGCTGTCACATGCAAAGCATGCTGGGAACTCTAAATCCACATAGTGACAAAAAGAACTCATGTAGTCTTCACAAAATGATGAAGTTCAGATCCTTCATACTGCTTGAAGTGTGTTGAACAAGATGAAATTCAGTTGAATTCACTCAATCATTTCAGCTCTAGAATGAAGAACCCAGTTTAATATGCGTTCACAACACAAGGTTGTGGGTTTGATCCCAGGGGATTGCATATACCTTAGTATAAATGTATAGGATAATACAATGTAAGCTGCTTTGGATAATTGTGTCTGCCAAATGCCTAAATATAAATGTAAATGTAATTAAGTAAAGTTTACTCAATACATTTCTTGAAATCCAGATTGGGTTTCACAACTGCTCACTCTTACTGGTATATTGATTCCTTGAGTTGCGTTTGTGCAGGTGTTTGTGAGCTCTTTTTGTCCCAACAGACTCCATCGAGCGCGAGATGCGGAAGTTATTCAGTATCCCGGACCAGAAGGAAACACGATTATGGAACAAATACATGAGCAACACGTTTGAACCGCTGAATAAACCGGACAGCACCATTCAGGACGCTGGACTCTATCAGGGACAGGTACAGGATGTTTGTAGCAGTGTTCCTGTAGATCAGTCGGGCTGACTCATGTCTCTCAGGCTTCAGTTAAAGTGTGCTGTGTATTTACGTGTATACATGTGTGTGTGTCCATCCAGACACTGATTTCACTGACGAGTGCTCCTCTCTCTCACGGCAGGTTCTGGTCATCGAGCAGAAGAATGAAAACGGCTCGTGGCCTCGCGGCTCCTCGGCGGCGCTCAAGTAAGCCCGTCATCCGTCCGAAGTTTGAGAAGCGCTTTCTGGCCGCATTCTTCTCTCGCCTCGCGTCATCTCCCGTAACTTCTGCTCTTCTTTTCTTTTGAAGGTCACCTGGCGCTTCCAATCTCTCTGCTTTACCAAAGATCTGCCCTTCATCTCTCACAAACGATCATAACAGCAGCTTCAGCGGCCGCAAGTAAGCGCACGGTGTGGTGGGTGTGGCTTACACGTGGGAGGGGCTACAGTAGGCCAGTGTAGTGCGTCTGTTAGGAACGTTTTCATAGTTCTGGGACGATTGCCAGAGGAAGTGTTTTTGTTGTGTGGGCACTGCAGGAACCGGACCGGAGCTGCTTCTCCAGGGTCTGACCCAGAGAGAGAGGAAGCATTAGCAACGCAAGCGTGTCACGAGACATCGACACACAGAAAGTTCATGTTGTCTGTGTCCGTGTCTTGTTTATTCTTCGTCTGTAGCACTCGACATCAAAGGTTTAGTTCGTCGTTTTGCTCTTTCAGTGTCAACTAACATGACACAAACACTCGACATTAGCGGCCTTCTGGTTTAGAAAGTCTCAAATGCTGCGCTGCCGGCCACCCGAGAGCTCCTAATGCGGTGAGAATGCCCTCAGGAAAACTTCTTATTGCTCTGCCATTTGAAAATAAAATCCACTTGCCATAGTTTGACAGAAACTGTCATTTCCATTTAGGTTGATTTATTAGTTTTTAAGTATTTGAGATTTTCAAAATGAGTACAAAGTACGTTAAATGTGTAATTTCATCCACATAGAATATAAGCGGATCAGTTTGATTGGTTTTAGGTTTGTTTTAAATGCACATGAAGGCGTGAGTAAACACAAGCGATTGAGACACAGGTTGACCGTTTAAGGAGACGCGTGCGTGGAGGCCGGCGATGTGAAGCCCGGTGTGTGCCTAAAGTTCAAAGCCGTGTATGAAACCCATTCAGTTTTAAACGTCTCGTCCTGTACGCCCGCACGGAGAAAGGCACCAGGCTGAAGGCTGAACCCTTTTACAATGGGAATAGCGATCATAAATGGAGATAAATGTGCAACATAACAGTCAAGCAGCATTTCATTTCTCCAGAGGTGTGGAGCTGTGGTCACAGAGAGGGTCATGCTCTGCTTATATCACATCACCATCATGATGTGATTTCCATTCACACACAGCCCGGTCTGTTCCTGAGCTTGTTCTCTCACATGAATCACCAGTAATATTTCTGAGTTTTGAATTCGATGTGTTCCTGAACCCTCGTCACCTGACGTGAGAACGCTTCAAGAGCTTCTGCTGCCTTTCAGCTTGTGTTCGCTCAAACTCTCGGCCGTCATCATTTGTGAAGAGTGCAGATGTTGGACTTTAAATGTGCAGGTGTAGGTTTGTGAAGAAAGCGTGTGAGCAGACGTCAGGGCAGATCGGCAGGTGTCAGATCAGTGCTTCTCTTGCTTTCCCTGCATGTTTTTGTTTGAAGCATTTGGCCGCCGCACGATTTCTGTGAGCAGATTGAAACCCCACCGTCTCTCCGTTCGCAGTATGAAGAGCTCCAGCTACGGCCTGTCGTCCTACAGTCCGGCGTACAGCTCTTACGAGTACAGCGATCAGAGCGGCCACGGCGAGAGAGCCGGTCTCTGTGGCCTGTCAAACCTGGGCAACACCTGCTTCATGAACTCCGCTGTACAGGTGAGACGACGTGACATCACAACACCAAGCAACCTTAAATGTGTATGGTAATGACGTCTGTTTAAGTGACAACACATGTAATGTCTGATGTTAGGGCTGGACCATAAATCCACAACAAAGCGCACCACCATTTTTTTTTTTTGTGCAGTGAAGTACAGCTATATGCTGCTGCATGTGAAAGCCAGAGGGCGCTGTCGCTCACAAACTCCTTATATACCATAACACACGTAGTTACTTTCTTATCTTTCTGTCTCTGTTCTTCAAGTCTTGTCAGGTATTTCATGATAATGGAGTATATTTATAATGATGATGTTTTACGGGTGTTGCTGAACTCAAGGGCAGCATTTTCTAGTGCTCAAAGAGCTGTACTTCACAGACAAACTGTGCATAATCCAAACCTGCGCAATATCATGATCGCACTGGATTAAGGCCGTGTTCAGACTTGACTTCTTTTTCGAAGCTGCTAGCCTCTGTTTTACATAACAATCCTATGGAGTAAACCGTGTTTTTAAAAACTGTCCTGAGCGCTTTTTTAAACGCCATCGACGGCGTCTTTTTCTGCTGCTCAGGGCGTCTTTTTAAGTTGAAAAAGTTCAACTTTTCTGAAAAAAAGCCATACGTCAAGCTCACTTTCACAACTAACCAATCTCAAGAGAGTAGTGTGTTGTTTTCACAACAACATGCGAGGGAGGTGATTGGTCGAGGAGGATCAATCTCGAAAAAACTAAATGGCAGCCAAAACGCCGGTTGGAGCATAGTTTTGTTTAAATGTAAGTTGAATTTTCACTTTCAATAACTTTTGACTGCAATTCTATCAAGAAATGAATATAATAGTTTTTAAACATGTGATTAGTTTTTGCAAAGACTCTCTCTGTTATCTGTAATTCAAAAAGACTTCCGTTACGCTGCCTATCTGTTTCTCTGCACAGACGCAGATGTCAAAGTCATGACGTTCAGCTGATGTTAGTAACCAAACGCTGCCAGCGTTTTTTTACATCAAGTGTGTTCATGGCCTAACACGATCTTTAGTGAGAAACTAAGTGATTTACTTCAGTGATTTATCCTGCAACCCTATTCTGTCTTTGACGTTGTGCTATCATTGCTTTAAGAAGTCTAGTGCTTCTGTTTAGTTTGTATTCCTTTAAACACAGAAGATTCAATGACACCTTGTTTGTTGTCAGTTATTATCAATCTTCTGGTGCTTGTTTTGGGTAGAGTTTTGAGCTGAGTAACACTCCGATTGCTGTACAACTGTCATTACAACCTATTCTGTCCACACATCATTTCACAAAACACTGATGAGAATGTGCCCGAGGATATAAAATAGCCAGGGTTCCTGTATTTGTGTCAAACACACTATTGAGCTGTGATGATGGATCAGAAAGCACTTGTGTTTTGTGCACAGTGTTTGAGTAGCATTCCTCCGCTGACGGACTTCTTTCTGAAAGAGCGCTATCTGGACGAGCTGAACGAGGAGAATCCGTTAGGCATGAAGGGCGAGATCGCCAAAGCCTACGCAGAACTCATCAAACAGCTCTGGTCGGGCAAATACAGTTATGTCACGCCCAGACCCTTCAAGGTAAAGCGAGCAGAGACATATAGTTAAGGTTCTTGTGAGCAGCGTATAGTCATATGAGTTTGGATCCTTTATCAACCCTTCCTCCGTGTGTGTGTGTGTAGACTCAGGTGGGTCGCTTCGCTCCTCAGTTTTCGGGTTATCAGCAGCAGGACTCTCACGAGCTGTTGGCCTTTCTGCTGGACGGACTTCACGAGGATCTCAACCGCATCAGGAAGAAGCCTTACATCCAAGTGAATGATGCAGATGGCCGCCCCGACAAGGTGATGCCGCTGGTTTTCTGAAGCGTAAGGAAAGGTGTCAGAGCGTTCCCATGTCCCTCATGATACGTATTTGTCCCGCAGGTGGTGGCGGAGGAGGCGTGGCAGAACCACATGAAGCGCAACGACTCCATCATCGTGGATATCTTTCATGGCCTTTTCAAGTCCACGCTGGTCTGTCCCGAGTGCTCCAAGATCTCCGTCACCTTTGACCCCTTCTGCTATCTGACTCTTCCTCTGCCCACGAAGAAGGAACGGACGCTCGAGGTCTATTTGGTGCGGATAGACCCGCTGGCCAAACCCATGCAGGTACAGCCATGTTTTAAAGACGTTAAACGTTAGCGACGCCATTCTTTCTCTAGAGCTGATTTCATAGCATGTTTTAGTGGGTTTATAGACATGCTTGTTATCTCGATTCTGAACTCAACTATTCACACATAAGTCTTTATAGATTATATAGAATCTTTGAACAATGTATTCCTATAGAAAGTGAATTGGTCATTCAGACCCCATACAAACTCTTACTAAATGTCAACTTTTGCAATAATGTACTTTTACTATATTTCAGTCCCCAAAACTGTATTAACATAAAGATATCTGAGTCTCTATACTGCTTAGGTATTCTTCGAGTGCTCTTTAGAGACAGAGACTGTGTGCACTTAAAGGGGTCTGGGTTGGGTTGGGTTCATTGAAAACCAAATGAAACACACTTCCTGATCATTATCCCGGGACATCCGTGTCATCTGAAAGAGTCTGTCAACAGGCTCGAGACCGTCCACCCAAAACACAGGCCTATATAAACATCTTGCTTTGTTAAATCAAAAGCAGTGGATTGAGATAGGCCTGCTGTTTTTATTTGAGGAAAAAACTTCCTTACTTGAAAAATCTTTGCCGGTTCTCCTGTGTTTCCATTTGTCATAATTTGTTTGTCCAAAATGCTTCAGGTTGGTGAAAATGTGATGATATGTGAATACAGGTGCCATTGTTGATCTGTTCTGTATGCTGCTGTTTGCACCTCAAAATAAATCATTTTTAACGGTTCACACACACCTGTCAACCGTAGATGTCTCATGTGGAAGTCTGCATCCTTCGGATGTCGGACTAATGCGACCTCTGGAGGACACAACCCTCCAAATGAGACGCAGCATATATTTTTATCAAATCTTATCAGTTGATGTTCAGATAACAAGCGTTGGTTCTCGGTCGGGGAAATCACCGGCAGCAATCATCCCTGTTGACTGTTAACATGAAAGCGAGGATTGGCTGAGGTGTAATGTCTTCATGTCTGTTTCAGTATAAAGTGACGGTGCCTAAAGTGGGCTCTATATCAGATCTGTGTGCATCGCTCTCTGCCCTGTGTGGCGCTCCTGCTGAGAAGGTAACATCTGAAATGTCTTGTGTGCCATCATGTGTTTACTGCATCTCACCGCTTCTCTGTCCGTCTAGATGATTGTGACGGACATTTACAACCACAGATTTCATCGAATCTTTGCCACCAATGAGAACCTGAGCAGCATTATCGAGCGGGACGACATCTACGTGTGAGTGTCTGGTCCTCATCAGAATGAAATGGCAGACATGTGTTGTGAAGCTGATGTTAGGCGCTTTTGTCCGTGCCGTAGGTTCGAGGTTGCCGAGGACACGGATCATGTGGTGATTCCAGTTCATCTGAGAGAAAAATACAAGCAGTCAGGTTACAATCACACCAGCACGCCGCTGTTCGGCCAACCCTTCATCCTCACTGTACCTCGAACTCTCAACGAGGACAAACTCTACAATCTACTGCTGCTGCGGCTCTGGTACGGCTCATGTCCAGCTCTTCTGCTTCATCTCTGTCTCATCCCATAGTGTTCAGACTGTCAGTCCAAGTCTGATCTAATGTAAGCGTTTGATCATCTACACTGTTTGGAGAAACTGTTCAGATCCCACTGGAGTGTCCCGTGTTGTGCTTTCTCAACTTTTGGTAAATCTGACTGGTTTCTATGGCAATGATGTTGCATTGATTCATGCGTCGCAGTGCCGTGAGAAGCATTCCACTGCTCGCTGCTCTGTGTTGCTCTCGCAGTATGATGATGTCATACGCTGATCAGCCAGAGCACTTTTTCTTACAATATAACGCAGGGCTTTAGACTGCCACTAAATGGTGGTATTTTGTGACTCTTCTTCCTGCCAAATGCGAAGTTTTTCCTAATGGCCAAACTGATCAATATATCATCGGCAGCACAATAAAGATCTCTGTTTATAATGTTCATCAAACAACAAAGGACGGGCCTAAAAACACTCACTGATATTAAAGGAATTGTGTTCTCTAATAGGAGTTGTTCACAACAAATAAAGGAAGAAAGTAGCTTTAATAAAGATGTGCTTTTAATATGGAAAAGTGTTGAAAGAGACTTTACATATACAATACAAATAATTAAATCATAAACAACCATTTGTATAAATTTAATTGATTTATTAATGGATCAAATACATTTGAATTTGGTTTTAGAGATTCTTACCTCACCCCGTGACTCTGGTGCTATTAAATAAAGGTCTCTCAAGTGTTAGTCTAGAGCTAATCTGTTAATCCGATCTGTTCGGTCAGACTGAGTCGCATCTCCAGAAATGCCATTTGAAGAGGGTTTTAAAGTACATAAATTGAAGCAAATTTCATGTGATTTTTTTTTTTGGCCGTTTTTTTTGCTTCCTAAATCTGATCGGATTTCAATCAGATATGCACAAAAATCTGATCTGGACTCACAGTCTGAACATCTGTCTCACTTTAGTCTGGTCTCTGTCTGATCAGCCTTTGCTCTGTCTCGTCTCTGTCTTATCTACAGTCATCATTCCGAGTGTCTCTCTTCTGTTTCATTTACTGGAATCTTAACTGCAGTTCTGCAGACTGTCCTGTTGTCTTGACATATGGTGTCGCCTCTGTCTGTGTCTGGCGTGTCAATGAGGGAACTGTGTGTTTGACTGTAAGTTTACCTGCTGTCGTTTGCAGTCGTTTCATTCGCTCCGCCGCTGAGGAGGAGGAGGAGTCTGAGGAGACGGACTCCACCAAACATAACTCCATTAACGGCAACGCTACCAACGGTGTCATGGAGGAAGGCTTGCCCAGTAAGCCCGCTGTCTAACTTCGGCATGCACATTAAAACAGCGCCAGCG